>JAAXYW010000135.1:0-56246 GCA_036851895.1 Orthonychiurus folsomi
GTTTGAGACTGGCTGGAGCATATTTCTTCAGATAAAATATCCATGCTATGTGCACTGACAAATTCAATCTCGAAATTACTCGTTGTGATTCCAAAACACTTCACTCAGATTTCACGAAATAATTTTGAAGCACTACTGGATTAAACTATGCGAAATTTGACACTCACAAATCACAAAACTGCCAAGGAAATGTTGCTCTGATCCAAGGGGTTCTTTACTCAGAATTGCAGGTAATCGGTTATTGAGCCGGTTCCAGCTCAAATGTTGGGTAATAGTGACCGAGGATCCGAGATTTTGCCTTCTAAAAGTCCCGGTATTTTGGAAGGAAAGTGAATGGGGAAATTGGCGGGGGGATAAGACCCAATATACATAGAGCTGATCAGCTGTGGCGGCATAGCATTGCATCGCCCCGCGAGCTTAGCGAGCATAGCATAGCAGCGTGTTTGTTTGATTTGTTTCAATGGCAACATTCACTGCGCACAGTCACAGTCCGACCCGGGGTCCATGCTCAGAAAAATCTCGCTTTGTACTGTAGCGAGGGTTGTGACGTCACCAATTTGGGGTCATGACGTCATCGATCCAGCTACAGTACAAATCTACAATCACAGTACAGTTTTCGACAACTCTCTATTCATTCGATCACTCACACACGGTTAACGGTAGGACGGAGGCTCAAAACACCTGGAATCTGAGCAAAACCCTTCCAAATCCTTAAGGTACACTTCAATTGGATGGACGGAAAGTTTTACTTATATTTTCCTGCCTCAGCTAGAGAAATTCTCACGGAATTCGGAGTTTGACGTTGAAGCCTTGCCTCTTGACCGTGCAACCGTACAGTACTACACGCGTGTATTCTGAGAATTGTTTGGACACTGGCTTCAGGAGAAAAAACATTCGCTCAAGGCTGACCTCGAATTTCAACTTCAGCTTAATCAAAGACTGCACTTCCCAAGGAATCACATTGCATTTCCGTCACTGTCACAAAAACAGGGCCCTTCCTTTGAATCTGTTCATAATACAAAAGTTTGAAGCTTAGATTTCGTTCCTTTTTCTCAGTCTGCCTAAAGGGGATAGCGTGCTTGTCGGCTAATGTACGCAGTTTTGTTTATGCTTGGCTGCTTTCTAACAAGAACGTAATTTGATCACCAAGTTGTCGGAATTCAAAAACATGTAAACATTACTTTCTCAGGAAAGGAAACTCTTATCAAAGTTAAACTCTCAAATTCATTTTAAGACTTTCAAATTCAATTCATATTACATTTTATCCGGTCTCCGAAATACTTAGCCGTGTCCCTATAACATAAAATATCACAAATCAGAAAACAAATCTTGAACACCAACGTTTGAATCCTTGATACTTTCTATGGGTTCACTCACAAAATAAGGTGCTGTCATACGGGAATCCTCGCAAAATTCATGAATAGAAACATAATTAGCATAGGATTAGCTGAAACTTCACATTAGAGCAGAATTCAATCCTCACGTTTTTGTTTCTCCTTGAGCCTATGGACTCCGCCCTGTCATTCTCTCCCATTGAATCCAGCCAGGAAGTACGTTTCCTACGTTTTCCGCTGCATTAGTGGCGTGCGTGCCTTGCCTGATGCCCTTAGCCCACCTCAGCCCGTGTTCCTCTACGAAATTTCCATTCATAATTTTCATTCAATTATTCAAGAGTGAAAGTGAAAGGAAGGGCGCAGTGCTTGTAAGAAGCGCTTGAGAAATCTACGCACTAGTGCAGCCAGCAGTGCTGGTTCGGTATGTGGACGAGACGCGGGAAAGGTACGTTACGTATAGCTCAAAACCAGATTTCAAATACCAAGAAGAAAAGATCACCTTGATCCATGCCACTACGTACGTACGCCACCACTTTGAATGACTCTGGAAGCAATCAAGTCCCCTATTCAAATTCAAGTCCAGATTTTACTAAACTCTCGGCCTTTCGACGAAGACGACGCATGCGCTAAATCCAATAATACTTGAATTTGAAGAAAAAAGTTCAATCTAAATCCTAAATCAGCCAGCAACTTCACTGATTTGACTTGCCTTGAAAAATAGCCAAACATTCACATAGAAAATTACTACCAATTACAACACAGCGTCTATTCCATTATTTTGAAGACACTTTTGAATGTACAACCTACGAAGTGAATGTAAAGGCGCCTTTATCTCATGCTTGATTGAGTTGTTTCAATTTAAAAGGAATGACAAGCCTTGTGGCTGTGTATTACATTAAAGTAAATACAAAATGGACGCCAAACTGTCTTGGCCATGCTTGCCCGCAGATTAAGAATTAGGAAGTGAGGCCGAGTAAGTTGTCTGTGTGGGTAATGGAAATGAGGAGATGAAAGGTCATTGTGCTAATGGCAGGCAGGATACGAATGACAGATCCGAGGATGAAGAAGATCCAAGACAAAGGGATGGTTTGAGATGAAGTTGGCTTGTAATCCAAGATGTCATTCCGGCTTTCAAAGGAGTGTCAAAGGGTCGGAAGTTGGGACATGTGGAACATGGATCATTCTCAAACTTTCCACAGTACCAAGTAGTAATGTTGTCGACATCAGGCCGCTGGCAATGACGGAAACAGTCTTAATTGGCAGTGCAATGGCAAGAAAGGAATGCCTGACTCCTTTAATGCAATCGATACTGTTAGCCGGTGCCGGTACACCCAAACTAATATACACTGAATCAAGGAGGATGGTATTTTGGAAGCAGCAAGTTGATGAAAATCCCTTCACCCCTTCACCAACACAACATCCTTTTTGATAATGAGTAAAATCCTTTGAAATACGTAATTTTCAAGTAAACTCCTTTGAAAGGCTCAAATTTCATGTGTCTATACTGCATACGCCCGGTCGGCCTTTGATGTTAATTTACTAAGACTACGCCCGCGCCATTCAGAAAAGTTGCCTGTGTGTCTGTGGCCTGTGGTACGAAAAACAAAGAACTGGTAAATAATTATGTAATTATCAAAACCCTTGTTAAAGTCCACAAACTTCAGCGTTGCGGAATTCCTGCACTAAAGAGCATTCGTAACTAATAAATTCAACAGTGTCATGCGTGGAAATCCACAGACGAACTTTGGACAAGGCAATTTCAAAAACGGTATTGAACCGGGCATTTATGTAAATTGGACAAGCTCCAAACCTTAATCCGCTGCCCCTCGCCCTCCGCCTGCAGATAAAATTATGATCAATTAGCGGTGTCACTCGTTCTCGTTAATTGGCAGCCCTGAGAGCCACAAATTGGGATCAAAGACATAAAACTTGCAGAAAGGGCGACCGCCGCGCCGCGCCCGGGTTCCTTCGCCTTTCCATAATCCGGCAATTCGGATGGCCCGACCCGTACGTTGCAGCAGAAGCCTTTGTAATGAGAAGAAAAGCGAAAAGCTCTATTCTTATAGTGGGAAAGTAAAAGGCGATTTAAAAGTTTTCTTGCTACGACTAGGCAATCAATGGAGAAATTGTCACAAAGTTAAGTAGGGCTATTCTCAAAGAACTTTCCTTGCCTGTGTATTAACTCGTACGTACGTAACTTTAAAAGTTTGTTCCCAAGGTTAATCGCCGAGGCCTTAGCCTGTTCCATACAGTTTGGGAGTACCAGCATCGACTCAACTACTTTACACTTGTGTTTTCTTCTCGTAATTGAGTGCCATCCAACTCAATGATACTGGAAGTGAGTGGAGTAAGTTTACAAAATACTAACAAGATAAAATGTGAGACAACAAACACGCACATGGCACCGACCGGGTATGGTATAACCCGGGCCAGTTGGTTCCCAACCAACTAAAATTAAGCAGCAAAACTTCACTTTTCTGAATTGTAGATTCCACTCAGCTACAAACTATATAGCTACAATGTCAAAATGTTATCAGCTTTACGATTTACGATGTGCTTAAATTTGTCCTGTGTCAAAATATGCACGTGCGTACGTGCTCTTCAGCAATTTGAAATTTCCCGCACTGCTCGTATTACAAATCCGATCGAATTGTACATATTTATTTATTGAAAGACTCATAGAAAAAAGATTCATCGATAATCTTATTACAACTGGCATTCCTGGAGGCAGATATCCTGGCCGACTTTAACAAGGTCCTTCCACGAATAGAACTGATAAAGGGATAGTAAAGATAATCAATTATTCATTAGGACTCTTCCCAACAGTGGTCCTAGCCAAGGCTAAAGTATATAAGTAGGGGGACTGACAGACGAACGAAACGAATGGACGGTGAAATTGGCTTTTACTGATGGGATCCGTGCGTGCCGACTCGACTCAAGTTTGTAGTCAGCCCCTCCATAATGCACACTTCGAGTTGGGGGAGAATCCTAAAATTACTGTATGGGGCAAATCCTTCTATGAAATTCCTCGCTATCAACCCATTCACTCAAATTCAATGGGAAATTGCTAAACTTGAATTCCCCGCCAAGTATAATAAAATCTAAGTAGACAAATATATATAATACATGTACGTACAATGGAATATGACTATACCCCCTTTTTTATCGGCTTGGATAGTCTCGCTGTGTGCAAATTTTCGCAATTTCTGTGTAAACAAATTTATCCATGTACCACTTTGCTCTATAAGCAACCAACGCTTAAAAATTTAAACCTGTAAATGTAATTCAGACCCATTCATGTACCTGCGGTGCGGTATTTAGTTTGTGCATTTCCCCATCCCCACTTGGGTAAAACAAGGAGAGGGACGATTGACAATTAAGTCAAGTCTGTAACGGAAATCGATAACAAATAGTCGTCGACGAAATGCGGAATATTTCGGCGGGGAAGTTGTACATACATACATGCAAAAATGTGTTTGGAACGTGTATTTGCTGAGCGGAACTTCCTTTGGATTATTCATGTCGTGTAAACAAGGGCAAGGCTGAATATTACAATTTGTAGTACTCTTCCACCATTAGAGCTTAATGTCTTCTGCCCGCCCTGCGATCATGACTGAATAATGCTAAGCGCTGCCTTGGGTCCAATAAATGAACATTTCAATTCAAATATTATACATGGGAAGATGGAAGTCAAGATGGAATGAGGTGCTGGTTGAGTACCTCAACCCAATCTTTGAGGTTTGTCGTTTGTGGGAAAAGTATGTGTATTCTCCTTCATTTGAGCAATAACCTTGCTCAATTTGCATCCACTATACGCGCAACGTGGGTCCTCATTATTTGAATTTGCCGCTTCACACTTGGCATGGAGGTAAATGCTTTCTTTTGGGTAAGGCGACAGCGACGACGATTGGAAATTCTGAATTACACGTCGTCGCCGTCGCCGGAATAAATATTGTCATAAAAAATAATTATATGCATATTCTGGGCACTAAATAATAGACGTTGCGTCCCGCGTCCAGTTATCGATTCCCATTCAAACTACATACGCGGGTCAAAATTGTCCACAGAGTTTTGGCAAATAAAATTTCTCCGCCTCAACTGTGTTGGCTTGGCCTTCCAGGAAATTGTGAGTTAGGCACGGGCACTGCTGGAGCTTTAGCTGGCCGGCCACGCAATTTGCCCGAGTTGTCCGAAGAGACGCTAATATTTAATGACCCACGGAGCGTGGAAAATGCCCTTGTACGCATTTCTCCGTCTCCCAAAACTCTAGATCCAATCAATTGTAAGTAAACTAATACAAATATATGTATCACCGCACGCAGCGCAGCTGCTGTCCATGCCATTTCCTATTTTTCTGTACGCACCTGGTTCCACACGAAGCCTGTGGCCGCGCCGCCAGTAAGTAAACACATTTCAAAATCCCCGCGATAATTTGAATTGGAAATTGTTTATAGCTTCCCAATCCAACATTCACTTTGTACATACAATTTTCCAACTACTGTTTAATACAAACATGTCCCAGAATTTTGCAATATTGCAAATCCGCCCGTATGTCTGTTTAGAATGTGCCAGTTTTCCAAAAAATAAAGCCAGAATGCAACAAATTGTCAATGTCTGACTTGGCTCGAAATGTTTAGGTAAGGAAACGAAAGTGGGTATACAGTATTCCTATCCTGGGCGGTACTGTACAGCGAGTATTTCATTTGTCATTTCCAATTGACCCAGTCCTAAAGAAGACGGACGGACGGACGAGACAGGGACAAATCGGAGAATAAGATTTGGAACAAATGAAAAAAGCAAAAGAAAATTTAGCGATTCGCCGTCCAAAGAAAATGTCTGTCTTTCCTCGTCGTCGTCCACGTCCATCCGCCCCACTCGCTCAATCCATCCTTTTGAACAGCACGCGCGGTTTTATATGTCGTAGTGTCACGTGGTGTGTGCCTCAAGTAAGTGGACACACAATAAAAAGGGGCGGACTCCTAGTCTTAGGCCAGGTTATTAATACATTTTGACTCCCCATTGTCATCTCTGTCTTTGAAGAATAAGCGGGGCTGCGGGCAGGAGGCAGGAGCGAGAACTCTAGGATTTGCACAATGGAATAATAATGGAGGATCACGTCATTCAGACCAGTGTTAGCCGTAGTCATAATCATAATGGGCATGGCATGAAGGTAGAATAGGAAGTTTTGATATACGGCTGGCCAGAGTGAACTGTTAACCTCAGTTATGAGATTAATTTTTTTTTAAAGGCAATTAAGATCATTTTAAGAAACGTGAAATTTTAGTATAATTTCAAGATAATTTTGAGAAACCTTCAGGTTAATTTCAAGAACACTTAACGGAATCAAGTTAATTTCTATCAAGAAAACTTGAAGACAACATCTAGAAAACAAATCCCATACTTTCCCACATGGATGCATACGAATAAAACAGTATGCAAAAAAGAATATCCAATATTCCCGTCTCCCCGATTGTATAAAAGTACTAAATCATGGCTAAAACCATGCATATGCACAGTTATAGGATCCACAAAGTAGCTTCAGTTTCATCCAAAAAAAACCGCCAATAAATCCACTCCTCTCCCTACACCCCAGTCAGTCCAAGTTGTCCAACTCCATCCCCAAACTGTGGATCCGGATCCGAGTCTATTGGATTTCTCAACCCAATGCAATGGATTGGTTGAAATACTGGAATTCCCTTCAGTTTCCAATTTACCACAACTCTCCATTGAAAGGGGCAGGACAGGACAGGCGTTGAGTCAGTCAGTTTAATACTTGTGAAATCCTCTCTATTACTTAATAAAATTCCCAAAAACCCTACCCGGCTCCGTCGTCGTGATGCTCCGACATACAGTAGAAATAAATCCTGGACGAGGCGAGGCAATGGGGAGCTATTTCTACGACCAATTTACCACAACTCTCCATTGAAAGGGGCAGGACAGGCGTTGAGTCAGTCAGTTTAATACTTGTGAAATCCTCTCTATTACTTAATAAAATTCCCAAAACCCTACCCCCACCCAGCCAGGCAGGCTCCGTCGTCGTGATGCTCCGACCTACAGTAGAAATAAATCCTGGACGAGGCGAGGCAATGGGGAGCTATTTCTACGTGTACGCGTCTTACGTGGCTACACCATATAAAGAGCATTCAAAGAAGATTGAATGGAAGTAGTTTCCGAATCCATAAGTTGACTTGGATTTACTCTGCCGTGGTTTACTGAACAGTGCCATCCGTAGTAGTAGTAATTCGACAGCCTTGTACATAGTGGCCTGGCCCTGGTCTCGTCTTGTCGTGGAGAAAGTCAAGGGGAAAGTCCTGGCTTACCCGCCCAAGGCAGGGCAAGCCGGGAGCTGACCAAAAAATCCTGGAAGGGAAAAAAGATTGAGATCCCGACAGCAATTTTCCGGGTGAGCAAGTCCTTGGCCACAGTGGTACACTTTAGGAAAGTACTCCAAAGGGTTCCTCCACAATTTTTACCCCTACATACTCCGCCGTCGTCACCGCAAGTACATTTTTAGGAACCTCGCATTTGGGTATTTATCACCAGCGGGACTACTGGCGAGGAGTATAAAAAGTATAATAAAACTTATCTAGGACGAACTTGCACTGACTGGTATTCATTGGCCTGGCTTCGTGGATGTACTCAAATTGCAGAGCTGCAGATGGTGGTGGAGTGTAGTACAAAAAAAACATTTATTCTGTCGCTTTGCTCCAAATTTGTGATTTTCCTTCCGATCCGCTCATTTATTTTTGTCCTGGGAGTTTAAGGTTTATGAGGAACCCATCCCGTATTAACTTAGTACTTTAGTTTTGGTATTAAATTTAAATCTCAGGATGTACGGGGCGGCATGGAGGACTCGTGGATTTTATTCACATTTTAAAGGCCACGTGCGTAAAAAAGTAACGTATTTAAGTGGATTGAATTTTTTATGAATTCCCATGATTACTTCGACGGTAACTTTTTATGTATTAAGGAACTTAAAAATGTACCCAGATATTCGTTTAGAGTGCAAAGTTGGAGGATTTTGTGTACACACTTCGTCCTGCGTCATTAAGTTTTGGACATCCAATCAGGTAAAAACATGTGAAATGCCCTACGTACAATCAAATGGAAGACGGACGGACGGACAGAACAATTAAGAAAAGATTTATTCTTTTCAAGTCTGCTTGGGATTCCTAATGCATGTCAAGTGTTTTACGTTCGATTCCTTTCGTTTGACGACGACTACTTTGAAAGACAAAAGACGTGGAAAGGAGTTTCCAAGGAGTAAGCTTCCTTTGTCTTCCCCGTCGTCGTAGGGCACTTGGATGTGTCACTACTACGCAAGGGGGTGACACGTCTTGAAGACAGACAAGTTTTGAAAGAACCTGCTTCTTCACCAAGTCCAAAGTTCATTAACAACTTCGTTCTGTATTCCTTGGCGCAGCGCAGCGTTGCGTTTTTCCTTCCCCTTCAAATTCCTATTCTTAGCTAATGCAATCCACGCTAATTTTATCAAGTATCGTCGAGGCCTCATTATTTACGTGACAATTTTACAACCTTGAGGAGGTCAAGTAAATGTTCACGTTGAGGCTGGTGCTGGTTGAGCACGTACACAATGCAATAGGAGACGTGACGTGACTTTTTTACACTAGTAGAACTGTACAAACTAGCAGCTTTGTGTTATAAAACGGTAATTTCGTCTATAAAAATATAGATTTTTGTAAACATGTCCAATTTTAGTGCTAGTTCCAATTTTTCAAGATAAGAAAAGGCGAAATTTCCACTTTCAATCCCGTCCCACTATAATAGGCCCTAAAATGTGCCCCTAAGCCACGCATTTCGCATTACATTTTATTAAAAAGTATCGTCGAGGCCTCATTATTTACGTGACAATTTTACAACCTTGAGGAGGTCAAGTAAATGTTCACGTTGAGGCTGGTGCTGGTTGAGCACGTACACAATGCAATAAGAGACGTGACGTGACTTTTTTATACTAGTAGAACTGTACAAACTAGCAGCTTTGTGTTTTAAAACGGTAATTTTGTCTATAAAAATATAGATTTTTGTAAACATGTCCAATTTTAGAGCTAGTTCCAATTTTTCAAGATAAGAAAAGGCGAAATTTCCACTTTCAATCCCGTCCCACTATAATAGGCCCTAAAATGTGCCCCTAAGCCACGCATTTCGCATTACATTTTATTAATCATTAGGAGGACAACCCGACAACGGCAACAACAACCCTCCAGCTTACACACTTTCATACCCCTTGCAGTTGCCAAAAGATATCCATCACCTTCACCCCAAGCGACATTAAGCTGGAAATTAAATATTAATTTACAAGTCATTCCCTTCCCCTATTTCCACCAAGAATGGGAATAGAACTACTGCAATCACCCCCTCCATTCCCCACCATCCAAATTGCCTATCATGAGCTGGAATGACGTTTCTCAAACATAAAGCCGAAACGACCCCTTTTTCTTCAACCGACGACGACTATCCGTTCATTTCTTACAGGGGATGATGATAACTGGGTAAGGGGATTAATTCCATGTCTTCGTAGGGCTCAATCCTTTAGTGCACTCCAATTCCTCGTCCTCCTTTAAAAGAATTGCACTTGTGGATGTCATGGGCTCAAGAGTTGGGGGAATCAATACGTTACATACGCATTATTCAACGTGCCGTGCCGGGTTTTCTTTTTCCTGTCCCATTTATTATATTACATTCCGTTTTCCTTTTCCTTCTCTTAAATTTTTTTCACCGCTTTCTTTTTTCCCCATCCAATCACGCATGTACTTGTACTTTGTACATTGTAAGTGTTTGTCGCCTGGCGTGGAGCAAGCATACATCTTTCAAACACAGCTGAGTACATGAAAAGGAATGGGAGTTGATTCAAGGGGTTCAGGTTCCCCTTAATTTTTTTGTGAAAGTAATGTAATGTAATACAATCCCACACTCTGGAGTGCACGGGCACTTTCTCCTGTATGCTTTCCCCACCTGTGGCAGTCCAGTGCCGGCCGTTCATTTTTTCTTTCCTACGCCAAACTATGCATTACATTTGGTAAAATCCAACCCTTTGCTCCAATTGTAAATGGGGAATAAATCTAACCAAAATAAAATTACCTTATGTATTAACATGTATGTTTTCTCGTTGAATTATGCCTTGTATGTAAAATTTAATGTACATATGTAGCTGTGGCATGTACCTAGCACACGGAATCTCGTACATAAGATTTTAACCAATTCCTGTGACCCTATATGTGTCTTGTATCAGTATACCAAAAACAATGTAATGTACCATGTAGTGTAGTTGTGTACATGCTACTCGCGGTTATGATTATTGTTATGATTATGTATGACTACTGTTATGGGTTAACCAACGGATTGTAAAAGGAAAAGGCCGGGATTCCTAGGGAAATCATTCGGCGGGCCATGCCGTACCGTAGGCATGAGACAAGCCGGGATTTATTTTTTAAGCCCCTAGTATTTTGACCCAAAGCACCGTCCCTGACATGAATCCAAAATAAGAAAGACAAAGTGTCACAAACAGAAGGGAAAGGTAAAGGAGTGTATGGAGAAATAACTACATATACATTCCACATAGTAAATAACATAGTTAGGTCGAGGCAGTGCAGTGGCACGTACGTGTATTGTATATACATGTACGTTGTACACTTCAAAATACATACATAGTGCAATGTATTCCGTTTTCTTACGTAGGTAGGTACGTGGAAGAAGTGTTACTTTTTATTTCTTCTTGTGTCTGACGCCGCCGTTCTTCCAAGAGCCGTGAAATTGCGTATGTATGACATTCAAGTGGAGGCAGGAGAAAGGCGTGCTTGGGAATCGCTTACAAAAACGGATTTGTGATTGGATTCAAAGGGCGGGTGGAAGATCATCGGAAGGGGAACAAATATTTGTTTGTAAATTGGAAAAATAAATGGAAGTGGGAGTGGGAATGAACTGGAATTGAGTGGAAAAACTCCTACCATGAACATTTGCACAAAGAAATTCCATTGCCTTGATAATATATACATTACATTACATATAAATTTAAACAACACACCTTGTTAGTGGAATGGGCATGCATTTCCATGGATTGTATTGGATTCCCTTTCAAATTGAAAACACGTGGATGTGGGATTAGGAAGTGGTGTGGTTTTTAGTGAAGATCTACTGTTAATTTGGTATAATCAAACTGACCCAAGTATGATGTTTGAGGAAAACCTCAACTTTCCCGCAATATCCACATTTGTATGTATGTACTCCATGGGATACGTAGGACGGATAAACTCTGTGGTTCCGCTCGGAGACATTCAAAGGGAGGGGAACTCCAACCCGTCACGCACAGTCATTATTTATTCTGAATAGAGTCATCCATTCCTCTCATTCCATATTCGTCCCGAGGTCACATTCTGTTCCTGTCCGTACATCTACATGGCATACCTCCATACTAACATTAATCCGCCGCACCGGTATACTATATTAGTCGAGCCAGTCTGGAAAATTTTCAAATCTAAGTACGAATATTACAACCGTAATTTGCACTGTACGATTCGACGGCGCGGTGAAAGTTGCCATTCAATAACTTTGAGTATTGAAAAATGTCGTATAAATATTACATCCAATTTTTGAGGAAGTTTTCTCACAACAAACGTGACGTGGAGCACTGCACTGCAACTGCACAGAATGACCGTTATTTCACAATTCGCGGCGTACGTACGTAGTTTTTCCTTTTCCTTTATTGGAAAAGTACCGCCGCATTGTGCCATTGTGCCGTTTTTGCATCCGAACGAGCATGGAATAATTTATTTATAGAAAGGACATATGCATGCAATTTTGGGAGTAGGAAAGAGGGACCTTATCAAGATTTTAATCAATTCCTGCCTGCCCCCATTCACGATTGAATCCATCCTCAGTGTGATTTTATTGAAATCACCGGCCGCTTCTCAGGTATGGAAGGTGTCAATCCAACCTATCCCGCCCGCCATTGACAAGAAATTTGAAGAAAAAATGTCAGGTCAAAGCCATACAAACCCCACACAGGAAAATTTGTTATTAATGCTCTTCCTTGCGTGAATTTAGATTGGCTCTGGATTACACAGGCACAGGAAATTATTGAGGCGTTTAACATCCACTCCACCAGTATGTACGGCATACGGATGCTTCAGCAACAGAATAGCCATAGCCATAACATGCCATGCAACAAATTCTACAACCCGGGAGCATACCACCATATAAATACTATTGATCCGTCCGTATCTCTATCTATATGAAGTGAATTTAATCCGAACAAGAAATCTGACAAGAAAAGTTGAGTTCCATCGCAACCGCACCGACCCCCTAACTCGCCCCGTCCAATTTTCCCCGATTGGATTTGAAAAATGAGTTTCATGCCTAATTTATCAATTACTCCTTCCCCAGTCATTAAGGATTTAAGAATTCATGGGAGTTGGGCCACGAAGCTGTGCAATGCAATGCTGTGGTGTGATGCCAAGGCAAGTTTTTAGTAACTACAAGGGACAACTTTCAAGTAATTATATATAAACCCGTCAGCTCAAATCCGCAACGGAGCCGAGAATCCAAGGGCGTGAGACGGACGGGAATGAATAAATATACAATACAACCCAGAGGGATATTGTATGTAATGTGTGCAAGTACAACCGATTTTCGGAGTAGAATCCTGTGTAGGATTACATGGGATTCGCCTTTACTTAAAGAGCAGACGCTACCCCTGCCCTAACTTCTCCAAAAGTCACAAACAATTTTTGTTAAAACCCAAAGAGTCGATAATTTGATAGAGTCTGGAGCAGAGGAACAAACTTTTTTTTTGCAGGGAAGTAAATTTTGTATCAGGGCCGATGCATGCTCGTAAGCTAGGAACGAAGATTTAATAGTCTTTATCGCTGCGATATTTCAACTTAAAGATTCAGGTGACGTATTGATTTCCTGATTATCTTGCTTACTGGAATTCGACTGCTTTCTCTTTCCATGCAAACCGATTTGTTACATTTGTTTAAAATAGTTCACTTTTTACGCGCCAAAGCTATTTTTTAAAACTTATATTTGTCATTCGTGTAAAAATGAATGGGAATTTATGCAAATTTAATAAATTCACACCCCACCAGAAAAGTATCTAAAAACATTATAAATGTTAATGGAAACACTAATTAACCACCCCCGTACATTTTTGCAAATGTTCAAATTTATTGCTGTCAACGTCAACGACTTTCCCAATTGGATAGCATGCAAAGGACCAGTATCTCATTCCCATTCAAAATTCAAATACTCATCCATTCCAGCAAGTCAACAACGCATATTTTTTATGAATACTAAAGTAAAATTGGTAATCGGACCCAGTTCCATGCTACCATGCTGTAATACAATGTGTACCGTGTAGACGGACGAGGAATTTAACGTATCCATAAGGGTGTGGTCGGGGAAAGTAAGTAACCAAATAAAAAGATCGACCTAAAAGAAACCCCTTCCCTCCCGTTAAAACCCTTTCCCTTCTGTTCATGCACACAAATAGACAGGTATAAAACGCATAAAATTTAGTCCTTTCAGTCAACTAGGACTCAACTCACTAAAAACATGCATGTATGAAGCCGATAGCTGGCAGCGCCGGACTCGGTATGTAATTGAATCCTGGCAAAAACGAAAACTGAAGGAATGAGTTTTTTCCTTGGAAATGAGTTGGATTTCTTGTAGCCCAGCTTTCAAAAATTACTGGATGGGGAGAGAAGTGCTGAAGGGAAGCGGAGATTGGAGCAGGAATTGCACGCGTGCAGAAGCAAATTGCAATCTGAGCCCTTTTCATCCCGTATCATTACATTACAACGCATATACATATTATGTAGCCGAGGAGGATCCATCCCTGAAGTCAGTCCAGGGAAGGGGAAACCTCTTCAACCAAATTGCAAGATCACATATGCAAACATCACAACTTCACCGCATGCATCCAGGAATGGAGGGGGAGGTAGGTATCCAGTTTGCAGGCAGAGAAATAGGAGACTTTGTAAACCGCAAAATTTCCCATCAAAAAAGGAAGCATCTTATTTTCAAATCAGAAACTCATTTTCCGAATATGGTAATTCCTTCATGTTGTAATTTAATGAAATATGATAATTCTGAGAATGAGGAAAGAGGGAAAACTGGGATCGGATTTCCAATTTTTGGAATTAGTTTAGAAACTAATTAAATTTTCGGCAAAATAACATGAGAACTCATAGGACGATGCTCAATGCTAAAGTGCAGGTAATTCAAAACTCCGGCTACATCCAAATTCAAATGAATCTTGGAGAGCAAAAATCAAAATCAAATCAAAAATTGTTTCAAGATACTAAATTGTTGTTCAAATACAAAATATACCAAAGGAAAACTTGGCCATTCCAAAATTAATATGCCGTAAACCCAAGCCGAGCTCGTGCAGGATAAACCAAGCCGACAAAGAATTTCCACTGCGCTGCGGCGTCCTGCCAAAATGATGAGTTCCAAATTCCAGAAAAGGAAAGGAAACAAATTTTGAGGCTCAAGGGGGTGAACCAACCAAAATTTCATTTGCTATGATCCACCATGGCAGCAAAAGGCTCAAGTATCATGATTAGTCAAAGTGCACCCGTTACTTTGACTTATTAATTCTTATTGGCTTGGAGGTATAGGGTTGGGAAGTCGGGGATTCCATGCATATTTATTTTCCTGGTTCCTCCATTCATCATTCTGTGGGCCACCGCTCCCACGGAGTCAACCCATTTTCTTCTAAATAACGTTTCTTCCCTAAACCATCAATCTTGATAATTGCTTTCATGTACGGACTCCTCTCTTTTAGCTTTCAACCCACAGCGGGGCAGGTCATCCAGTACAAAAACAGTCCCGTACTTACCTAATCTACTTATATTCAAATCCACACAAAATGAAGAATACGAATGGAGAATTTACAAGCAAATCAAATTGTGTAGGATTTATGTGTTCCATTCTGACAGCCTATATAATAGTGTGGGTAAGGTTAGACCTTGGTTTGGGAATTCTTAACGAATACTAATATGTACCTTTATGTATTTCTATGCAATCCCGTCTCTATTCAATTTCAATAAATTGTCTTTAAGGACGAAACACAATGTCTCAAAATAAGGTCAAGGTCGCTTATTCAAATTCCAGTATCTTAAAATCAAGTCTCTTTTCTTCCCAAAATGCATTCAAGGAAATGTCATGTGCTAAACCCAAGGAAGGAGCACCACGATTCATCAAGGATTGTCAATTTCTTTCAATTTGAGCCATGAAGTGAACAGAAGAGCTTCCCTTGATAAAAAGCATGCAACTTTTGAAGAAGCCCGCCTCCCCCATTTCTCTCCAACAGCCCACCATTTTGATAAAAACGTCAATATCCCGCCAAATTGTTTTATGACACACAGAAACAGAGTAAAGATAAACTACAGCAACGGCTTCACTGGGCTTCAACCTGCCACAACAATTTGAAGTAAGGCCTCCGCGTCGGCATTGTGCTGATTTGAGTTGTAGTCAGTCCTAGTCCTAGTTTTTTTTTGCAATAGAAGACAATGGCATTCTCCCACTTGGAATCTTATCGTTCGTGAAAAAGACATGCATGCCTTTGCCATGCCATGCTGTGCTATGCCATGACACACAGGCCAGGCCAAGCCAGGACCTTCCAGTCACCCGCGGCCACGGCCTGGTTGTGGCCGTTTAAATGGAAGGCAGTTGCCAGAATCTCTTATCTTGGAAAGAAAGGCAGGCAAGGCATGTCATGAGGGTACGAAACGAAAGAACTTGGAGGTATTGTGTCTTGGAAATGCTTGACTGGTTGATAGTAAATAGTGAAGGAAACAAGGGAGGAAACTTGAAGGCATCCGGCAAATGCTTAACTATTCATGAAACCTTTTTCCATTTTGGTTATCGACTCTCAGACTAAGGTTGCATGGCCCAGTGTACGAAGTACGACGAAGGCTGTTTATGGGAAAAGCTGTACAAACAATACAGAACAGAATAGAAATCCCCCTTGTCTCCGCCGCGGCCGCGTTCCTTTCTTTCACTACAAGATTCTAACTGGGGGCTGGGATGTGATGGAGGAATCTGAAGATAAGGCGGAGACGATCCAAGGACTTACAGGATGCACCCAGCAAAACATGTGTGGAATCTCGTAAAGGAACAACGCTGTAATTTTCCACCGAGGAAACTCTGTCGAAAAATTTAAAAGGCCGACGAAGGTTGTACAATGTTGGATTTGGCATGGGGATTTAGCCCACGAACAAAATTTCAGTTTGCAATTTGCCAGCATTTATCGAGTGAGGAGCGTATCGGGTGCTTTTTGCTGTGATGGACAGCAAGTGAGTCGCTCGCAAATAAGCTGAGAGCGGCTTCAACAAAAATCATTTCATTTTGCATAAATGTCCAGCAAAAAAATTGAAGTGAATACTGATTTTGATTTTGCGCGTGCAAAAAGTGAAATTTCGTTTTGCAAGGTCTTTTTGCGTGCAAAATCGGGAAGTGAATACCTACCTTAACGCAAAACGATGAAGCATAGAAAAGTGAAAAGTACTGCACGTTGGGTTTGGTGTAGTAAAGTATGAAAGTTTCATGAAATCAAATTTCAAATTTGTGAATAACATTTAGTTGGCCAAAGGTTTGTTTTTTATTACTGAAGAATTGTTGAATCCATAATGTTAAAATGCGTATGCGTAATAACATAAAAGGAAGCGCTTCGGATAATTTGATTTTCCCCCAATTTCATTAAATGCTACCAGACTGGTAATGTGGAAGGGTTCGACCAACAAAGCATAAGGAAAAAATGTGCTGCTACTGCTATCCTTCACTGTAAGGCTCATTACTTTCTTTTTGCAATCTGTAAAAACGTCTGCCGCCAAAGAGAAGAATGACTGGAGTGGGACGTTTTTGGCTTAAGAAAATAATATACTTTTAATTTGAGCTGAAAGCAGTTATTTCCCATCCAACCACAGCCAAACGAACATAAGTATTTCCCATTAATAGTAATTATATAATCCCTTCGCCTCCAATTGCATTCCACTTACTTTGCGCGCCTGATTTAAAATCATAACTAGGAATTTCAGATTTTAATTCGAGAACTGAATCCAATTCCATGTCTATTACAAATACAAGGCAAGGGAATAGAGGCTCCCATGCTTCATGCCCACGCGTACTAAACCCGCAGATTTGATTTTGGGCGAAGGCAGGTGAGTTTGTATGAAGGAGTGAAGGAGATAACATCCTGCACACTTCATCGGCCGTGTCAGGCATTCGGAACATGAAAGTTTGAAAATTTAATTAGGAAACAAAGGCGCTGCTCAAGTCGGTCAAGGCTGACTTCAACTCCCATTTTCTCTTCCTGCCTCCATTTTCCTTTCTCAAAGAAAGTAAAAAAAAAAACATTAGGTTTTTGTTACATTGAGTTGCATCAATTGTGTCAATTGTCAAGTCTTTTTGTACCTATGTAGAAATTTCTACAGAATAAACTTTGTTAGTAAAAAAAATCCTATACATTCAATTCTCACTTGGAGAAAGTATCATTGATATTAATTCTGCACCAAATCACAAATCTGGATGAGTTTCGCACAATTGACATGTAAGACGGCTATCACTGAGTAAATTGCAAATTGAGGAATGTCATCAACATCAATATGCCCGCCTAACTCAACCCAATTTAAATTTCCCCTTCAAGTATTATCATTCGTAAGTCGGCCTTCATCGGCCAAAAACATTCGGGCATTCCGTCCGTGCACGGTATTGGATATTACTAAATATTATAGTAGAGCCAAGTCTTTTATTTCGAACGTGATGGTTCATGCCATTCGGAAAAGAACTTGAGAATGACAGAACACAAAAACCCATCCAACCCACACGGCCAGCACGGAGAGCGATCGATGCGGAAAAACGAATTGTCCTTTATTTCTGAGCCTGACAAGCTCCCATTAGCTTTGTGACATCCAAACCAGGGCTAAAGATCAAGTACAGATTGAAGTACACGGAAACCCTCTCAGAAAGTATATTTTTGTAATGATCCTTCATTCAAGGTGAAGGAAAAAAGGATGACCATGAAAATCTTTAGCATAGATCCAGTCTCCATTCCCAGGTAATGAGATAATTGGGACTGGGGATCTTAAATTTAATTAGAAACGACAAATCAGATTCTTGGAATTCAATTCATTGTATCTTTGGAACAAGTCAGTTACCATTATTGCGTCAAGGTTAATCCGGAGACATTTTTAACGTATTTGGATTAGGATTGGACGGTACACTTGAATCCAACTCTTACTCCAGCACCACTCAACTGCTATGCTATACAAATCCTTCAACAAATTGTAAAGTTTTCTGCAGAGTGGGACACAATAAATTCAATTAAAAATTAATTTAAGTTTGAGACAATGAAATTGGTATGATTGACGAGTCCTTTTTGGATTTTAAATCACGAATTTGCACGAATTGTCTGGGCTCAGGCTCAGAGTATTACTGTGTCAAGAATTTAGCCAACTCAAAGTGATATACATACGTGGCACAATACAATGTCCGTTTACATACCGGTGTCATAAAACAATTAAGCAAATAACATTGTGTCTAGTGAGAGAAATGTATGTAATACTTCCAAAACAAGAGATTTTACAAGGCAAACTAAAAGGAGTCATGCGGAGATAAAAATGACTACAAATCACCTGAGTGACGGCTTCTCGGAAGTTATCGAAATTCTACAAGCGATCCGCCAATCCAATGTGATTTGACAGCTCCCCCCTCCCGCTTCATAGCATCTGATTTAATTCCAACGGCGTAGACAACATTTCTCTCAACTTTTGACAATTAAAAACTTTCCCCCTGCCATTGTTCATACCTGACTTTCTCCTTGAGAGGATCCCCATCGATTCCTCTCATCCTTATTTGTTTCATCACAAAACACTCCTCGTCTTACCGTGGAGCCTGGCCTGGCCTACGACTGATAGAAAGTTTTCTCCTTTTCGCCTTTCTTTCCCTGAGCAGTTTAAATGGAAAATCCAGGGGTCCTTTTTGTAAAGTTGCTTCAAAATAGATGACAAAATCCTTCCCACACGGAACAACACACACGAAAAGGATGGACTTTGCCTCTACTCCTGTTTCTGACTTGTTTTGTTGCCCAAATAAACTTCAATTTCAACTTCAAATCTCCCCGCGCCTTTCAACCCAGCTTTATTTCCACCACTGTCCGTCCCACATTTCCCCCTTTACAAACCCGCACCTTTATTTGTCGAATTTTCTGGGAGAATAAACCTTTTCCGTAGCAAAGTCACATTATTCTGAGAAGTTTCAATAACGGAGGTTTCAAAAAATAATTTTTGAACACTATCTAGTCCAAGATCCTGATTTGACATTTTCTGTCAATCTGTATTCTGGGAAATCTAGCTCCTTTCAATGCCACACCACTACATACCGTCCCGTGCTCAACCCAGGAGAAATGTTCCACTTTTCTTTTATGTATTTTCTTCTTGGAAGTAGTTACCGCGTCCGTTCGACCGACCGACCTACCCTTTTTTATTCTTTCCTTTCATTCTCTTCTCCTCAAAAAATAACGTATCTCATTCCGTTTCGGTTCCTTCCTCATTTCCTCTTCCATTCCAAAAAGACTCGTGGACTCACCCATGACTATTTTGCTTTGCCGTTTCCTCCTTGTCAAGTGTAAAATATAAAACACGGGGACAAAGGCATCCTTCTTTGCAGTACTTGGCCAGCCGAGGTCACAAATTGCATTCCATTTTTATTTTCACCTCTCTCTCTAACATTACACGCCCACGCCCACGCACACCTCAAACCAAGCAGGATTCTCATGTCAAACATTTACATACGTAATTACATACGTAATTTTGCATTTTGCACTATTTTATACACAAGGAGAACGGGATTCGTATTGCCGTTGTATGGAGTTATTGTAATATTTTCAACACGTGGACTTATGAGACTGAAATGACTCCTTCAATTTACAGCCAAGTCAGATTATTCATTGGCAGGGGCTTATGTAAAATTACAGACATTAAGTTAAACGTTTCCCTGATGCAATGCCCATTAAATGACATTAAGATACCGTCCACTGCCTGAGTTCGGGAAAGCAATTTTGTATCATAACCTGTAATTTCGGGGAATTTGATTGCCCTTCACACAACTGGGGGTTGATGGGACATGGGATTTCATGCAATTCAATAGTAATGAATGCAAAGTCCCGAAGTAAGGCCGGATCAATTATTACCCAGCACACATGCTTTAGCATGTGGCACAGGTATTGTAATCGTTTTGTCCCTCCATCCGTCCGTCTCAATAGCAGCGCTCATTGGTTTTATAACCTAAATGCGCTGCATACATGCTTCTTTAAGGAAAATTGATTGGGATTAAAACGGCGGTGAGGAGCGGTGTGCTGCGGACATGTACCTCATGAAGCGCAGTTACATTTTTAAATGCTTCTATACCTCATGCCATGCCACAGGAAGCACTTCCGTGGCAGGACATGTAGGAGGAATATTTGTGGAAGCGATCGGTTAATTGCATCTGCTTCCTACTGAATGCAATTTAAGGGTGTCAAGTCAGATGCAGCATGCTGCTTCCAACCTAAGGGATGCACATTAGTGCGATTGCTGCTTATGCATTGCTTCATACAGAACGGTATTTAAGGGTATACACAGTTTGCTTGACAACGGAAGGTTGCACGAGGTTTTATGTGTGAGAGAGCTGGCTAGAATTAGTTTTCTTGTCAGCGGGCTAGAATTAGTTTTCTTGTCAGCGGGCTAGAATTAGTTTTCTTGTCAGCGGGCTAGAATTATTTTTGCAGTTAGTTAATCTACCTGTCTGTTGGTTTAGTTGCTGTACATTTGACCACTTTGACATTTGCTTTGAGTATTATAGTTATGTGCTCGGTTTTTCCACCGTTTTAACGGTTTATTCTAATCAATTACGGTACGATACGTTCTACGTTGCCTATTCCTTTGTAAGAATTCAGAGGGTCAACCGTAAGGAATAGTGTTTATTAGTAGACATATTGCGTCCCTTCACCAAACCACGTATTTTGCAATCAAATTCATAATTGGAGGGAAAATATTTACTTTAGAATCCGAATTTAAATTTCAAAGTACACAAGACACGGATGCTACTAATGAGCATACCCTTCAATTAGATTTGGCATGGATATAAGTACCACAGAAATAATGAGAAATGAACTATGGTGCAGTAGTGGTGGAAGGGTAAAAACAGTCATAAACCAAAAATTTAATACGTGGAGCAACTTTCCCCACAACGCTGGAAATGGTGGGTCTGACACCCCACGGGAAATGTGTGTTGATACAAGGACTGGGGAAGTATTAATAATATAATTAAGAGGTATCCATCCGTCCATGGTCCTCGAACGCGTCTTCTCATTTCAAAGAGTCACACCGAAGAAAATCCCGTAGTAGTAAGACTTGGCTTCAAGCAAAACCTTTGACATTTTCAAGGAATGGAATCGAACAGGAAAATGTTCAACAAAGAACGGATGACGTCAAGGTACGCACGTTATGCTGTGCGGGTCAGAGAAGTTCTAAATTAATCTAACGATTCCGCACTACTGACTTAATATGATTACAGATGACGATTCTCTGTAAGGTCTTGTGGTACATTCGAGTACACCGGGGAAACCACACGATTGGTTCGTTTTTTGGATTTTCCCAAGAGGATTCCCCCTTTACTTGAGTTAGGGTGAAACGTACTAAAAAATTAAAGACTGACTTAAATGTCAAACATTTAAACAAATTATTAACATACAGATAACAATGTAATGCCTAATTGGCGTGGGAATTTAACATTTCTATTCAGGGTTGACAGGTGACATAAATGGAGGAATTATTCACGACATCCAATCATTAAACCAGATGTCAACATGAAAAAAAAATCCAAAGGGTAACAAAGAAATCCTCTATTGGCGAGGCGTCGCGCGGATCGCCCTTCAAAAGCACTCCAAGCCGACGAAGACTTAATTGAAGTGTTTTCCTTCCCCTACCAAAAGTTTTGGTAATCTGTCAAATTAATTGAAGTGTCGGTAGGAATAAAAGTCAACCTAGGAATCCCATTGTTCTCTCACCCATTGTTAACTTTTGCATCTCTTGATTCCACTTCCCATTTGCAATCCAGTCAGTACGCGAGGGTGAGGATGACGACGGCAAAAGTTCCAAGTTATGCTCCACAACTGAATTGTTTTGTTTGTCTTTCTCCGTGCAAATTCACCCATATGTCGAAGAGGACTAGCCGGGCCGACGTAAAATAAAAGTCAGTTCCTTCAACCTTCCCAACGCAATTTCAATGTACCCTTCTAGAAAAAATACTTTTTTTTCAAATTAAACCCCACTTACCAATTCCTTTTATTCGGTATCTGATCCTATTCTACAAATTGACACCCTTAAGAACAAATATTAGTGATTTTTGAGAAGAAACCCTTTCTTAAATGGAAAATTTGAATTTGTTTTCAGAAAATGGTTGTCATTGCATGAACAATAGATTTGTAGCTTTCGGAATGGTCCAAAAATAACCCAAACTTCCATATTTATTTATATTCAATAGTATTATATCAAACCAAGTCATTGTTAATTGGAGAAACCCTAATAATTCTACAGTGTAAATTGTCTTTAATGAAGATCAAACACACACCACATAGTACAACCCATTTAATTGAGCCATTTCTACCCCATGTAAAACCCGTAACTTACCATATGCTCACCATTGACCTGTCCTGACTGTCCCCATTGTTATTTATTCTCAACTGCCACATCACATCACAGCAAATTGATAGAAGTGTACCAATGGGTTGTTCAAATGAAAGCATCCATCACCCCCTCCCCCCTCATCCTTTCGCCCAAGAATTCATTCCCATAGCGTCCCTTAAGCTACAGTAATTCGTAGTGGAATTGCCCTGGCGGGGTTTAGCCGTTTTCCCTAGATCCCCGCATGCAGGTCAAAGGAAATCCCGTCCCCTGCCGTCTGTCAGTCGGCGCGGCAATCCGAACTCACGCCAAAACCACGCCGCTTAAATTGTACGTCGTACGTATACGTACGTGTGAATTAGATTTGTAGATTTACGTCTCACTCCCGCCCCGACCCGAATCTAGGCAAAATCCTTCCTCTGACTTTAACCCGCCAATGTAGACCCAAGCCGTACCCTGTAATTATTCTCTGTCGTAAAACTTAATTGCACTTTTGTCCAAAGGCTAGGGGCGAGAAGTCCTTGCCCACCGGAGACACAAATACACGGGAAATTAAAGTGAGCAAATAAACTCCACTTAATTCTCTTCCACCCATGCACTTTGTTATGTAAGTAAAGTCACCGGATTTTCATTTTGGGGGGAAATGACAAAGCAAAAGGTGAAAGTCAGTAGTCTTAAAGTGGCGACGGGTGGCTTTGGGACTTAATCCAAGCAATGCCATGTACTGTATATGTGTGTGTGTCACTTGTGTTTATTAAAGGGGTTATAGGATTCTACACGTGTTAATCCCTGCCAACAAATTAAATGAGACTACGTACGGATGTGTGGGTTTGGCTGGCTTTGATTATTCTATTCAACTTCCCCTTCCGTGGCTAAGGATTAATTCTTGTCCACTCTGGCATGACCTGCAATGTTAAGCTCCTAAAACTAATCTGGGACCAATCAGGACCGGAGGGGTTCGAGGAACAAAACCCAATGTCCGAGATTATATTGGATTCCCTGTGATTAGGGACACTTGAGGGAATCCAAAGACTGACAACCCAAAATCTCACTCACATCCAGAAAAGTCCGACTTGGATTTTGTCCTTTCTGACCTGTCGGATTCATTCTGTACTCTGACTCTTGATGCTCAACCCCCATGGGTTTTCCCACCACTACCACTACAAGTCATTATGAAATGGCAATGACCAATAGCCGCGCGGGTTGGAAAGAGACATGCCAAATCAAGGACAGGATCGGACGTACGTGGTACTTGGATTTGACAGCTATTGGAAATATGTGATGGAGAATTACTACAATCACAAACGTAATTTTGGAAACTAAAGCACATTCGCTGATACTCAAGGGGATTAGAAATCCATCAATAAAATATAAGAACTTTTAAATGGAATTTCTACTGGAATATTACACTTACCTATTGAAGATGTAGATAGATATCCAGTATATCCACGTAATAGATATAAAACGAAAATGGAGACACTATCCTCAAAATACACATCAATAGGTGGAAAACCGGTCCTCAGCCCAGAAAAACATGAAAGGTAATAATAGCTGTGGTGAGCTAAGCTGCGTGCGTGGATTTCTACCAGAACTGCAAGCACAAAGGGAGGTAGATACACATTACACTATGGTTGAAAATGGAGCTTTTGATTATTACGTACGTTGGGTTGTACGTCGCAAGCTTAAGACAAGAAGAAAATGGAGTAAAATTCAATAAACCAGGATGGGATCGGAGGACGAGGCAAATGTACACAATGATTCGGGAGTAGTAATCCAATATTAAACATAGGCGGTCATCAGGCTGTGGTGTGCACCGTGGGACCGTGGCCAGATCCATGTGTCAGTTTGCCCTTATTTATTCATGCAGGAAAAACATGGACGGACCAGACCAACGAACGACAAAACTTAAATTTAATGGAAACCAGTCTTGGATATAAATGTAATTACAAGACGACTACACCAAGTACTTCACGAATGTATTTAAGATTTGTAGGACTGGAGATGTAATTTTAATAGGAGTTCTGGAAGGGGAAGAAAAGAAGGTGGATATTATATTACACTTCTGATTTGATTTATTTTGACGTTTTGAAAGAGGATGAGGATTTAGGGAAACCAGGAATCGACGAGGAGGCGGAATGAGTGGGAGCGGACATTGTGCAGAATTTCTTCAAGTGGGATAGGACATTGTGCAGATTTTTTTTAAGTGGAAGAGGACATTGTGCAGATTTCTTGAGTGTGGGGGGATGAATGCTATGGCATGGCTATTAATTTCCAGCCTTGTTAAAGATTCTTTTTGAATATTTGGAATGGATTCGTTCCATTTTGTCACAATTATTCTTTGGATAAAGTTCTTTTCTCATGAATCTGAGCGGAGCGGGCAGCTACTTATCTCTGTCTACAGGGTGTTTCTTTTTGTTTAGTACGATTACAAAAGGCTATAACTCGCCAACCGTACAACCGATTTCTTTCAAACTGGACTTATTCAATAGGTATTCGCATGGAGTTTTTTTTAGATCCGTCAGAATGCCTTCATATTATACCACATTTCAAAAAACCTAGAATTATTGAAATTTTTCCAAAATCTGGACCCGTGGTTACCACACAACGAACGTAAAGAAGAGAGGCTAACATTCGAAATCTAGAAATAGTCGTGTCGGACCATGCAAACAAAACAAACATGCATTTTCTAACATTAGTCAGAAAATTAGCGTGAAAGTGGCAGTGTTTCCACAAATAAAACTCCCAAAATGAAAGTGATCGACAAAAGTTTGGATTTTGCCAAATTCTGGCTTCGCGAAAATGAGGATTTGAAAAACAAAAGTACCTCCATTGACGAGGCTTTTTATATGGAGATGCCTTTAAAATCGTGTCTCAACACCAGGAAGGAGATGAGACACAATATTGAGCAACGATTTCATCGAATTAGCCACGAAATTTTGAAAAAGGTGATTGCAAACTTCGTTGCTAGGCTTGAAAAATGCAAAATCAAAAATGAGGGATATTTTGAGCGAGCATTGTAAAATTTTGGAAATGCTAATTTTTCATGAAAAAATCCATGCAATTGCGGTTTAAATAAGCTATTCCTTGTTAAAATTGGATAACCAGAAATAAAGTTATGAATTTTTGTAATCGTACTAAACAAAAAGAAACACCCTGTACATTGATATCAAAGAAAAATTATTTATGATGGTAATCAGGGGGGCTTAGAATTTCGCAAAGTATAATAATGATTATTCACCAAAACCAATTATTCTATTATTATCAAAGTAATGATAGAACTCAAATGTCCAAACCCTTACTGTTACTTTCCCATTGAAACCTCGAATGTTGTCTGGTATTGTCAAAAATAAAATTTTATCAGCACAGATTTCTTCCAATATAAATCCCTTTCCATTCTTATCTTCCTGTAAAGCTCCTTTGCAGATTTACTCAAACAGATTGAAGAAGAAATCCTTCTTGTCACTTGGAGCCGAGTACGTGCCTCCGGTCGGATTCAACTTAAAACCACACGAGGAAACTTACCACAAATCCTTAAACACACGAGCCCTGAGCACGATCCTTCATTTTTGGCTTTAAGTTCACTCAAATACGGGGTCCGCCTTGGCGTGAGAGAAGAAAACAGTCCTCCTACAGATTAGTACAACGGGATAGGGATCCGGAGTGTGCCTTTCTCTCTGTTTTTCAAGAACAAAAAAACCAACGGTCCGTAATTACTAAGCGTGAGGCGTGTGGATCTTTCACTTTTGTCGGCGCTATGCTGTGCAAGCAAAAATCGTATTAAGATAACTCCAAAGGCGACGGCAGCGTCAGGCCCCCCGTTAATTTGTCATTAAAACTAATGAATACCCTATTTAATTACATCTGAATCTTGAATTTCCCAAATTAATTGTTGCAATTATCCTACAAATTGCAAATTGCATTGTTACTACGAACGTATTTTCTATTGTGCATTTTTCACATTATGCCTTTGCGTTGTACACTGTTTATGTGCCTTTATGCCAAAATGCGAACTACTACTATGTTCGTACAAAACTGTAAGACGACAGTGGAATATTTAGTATGTATTTAGTATTTACTAATGCAACCTTGCCTTTCTCTGGCAGTGGGAGTGAGTCAAGTCAGTCGGGTTTCCATTTAGTCTTGTTTCTCCAGTCCCGTTCGTCGTCCCAATCGATTCAACCGGTCGGTATTTACTTATTAAATACCAAATTCACTTTATTCACATTCACCCGCCAAGGTTTTAATACCTGGGAAGCCAGCAGCCACCATGCCCCCATCCAGCTGCTGTTATCCTCAGTCTCAGCCATTACAATTACTTTATTACAAAACACCCAGAAATGTGTTATTGTTTTAGGATTTACCTGTTCAAATGAATTTATTGATGCCAAATTATTGGATGACCATTTCCAGTTGAATTCCAATGGAAAATTTCCTCTTTTGCTTCAGGTTTTCCAGCACCACCTTTACGCCACGCACCCACCACACAAGCACCGTACGTACAAAAAATTACAAATTACTCCCGCTACTGCCGGAAGGGTTGAAATTTCCTCAATGGAGAAAGTAGGGCAAGGAAACTACTAGTACTGTACACACACATCCCCCTACGCCCGTCCAAGTCCGTCCTTAACTTTTTTCAAACTAAAAAGTGAAAGTTAGCTCAACAATGTAGCTTAATTCTATGTCCTCGTGTTATGTATGTACGTACGTGCGTAACACAACTTGACTACCACTGGGGTTTTGGATGTAAAGAAAGTGCAGTCGAAGCACCATGCACTTCGCGGAAGGAGAGCCAAGCTCTTCCTTGTGTATTTCTTGTTCCGTTTTAGTTTTCTTCTTGGAAAAAGTGTTGTAAAAGTGTACCTCCGGCTATGTGAGGTTGTAATGTAAGTTTGTGGAGAGGATCCCGTTCTTTCCTGTCGAACTAGCAGATGGAGAGTGAGTTAAGAACTCAAATTGTGAAAGAGCCCTGTTTGGTATGGCATGGCATGGTGGGGTGGTTGGTTTGGTTAAGTCCCCCTTTTGCTTTTGCCTTTGCTAGTTTATTCCTTGCGTTTCGTTGCTGTTGCTATTGCGCGTCAGTCTATCATCAACTAAACTAAAACTGAGACGCTTGAGGCTGGAAGGAATAAGACCTTTTTCTCGTCCATTGTTCACGGTCAGATTACCATTCCCGGCATTGGCATTAAAATTACTAAGCGGGTATTTGTATTCATGAGTTTCAATTTATTCTTCCTCGGAACAGTTTTTAAATGTACTACTATGCGGTGTGGATTTGAAATTTTACTTTAAAAAAGATAAGCTGGAGAGGTAAAGGGATGTTCGGATATGGATTACCACAAAATTTTGGAGGGAAAGGGATACACAGTTCTATCCATGCTCTGCGTTCTGCAGAATGTGCATTATATTTTATTTTGGGGATTCGGTTACGATTATATTAAGTTACAAATGGCAATTCACGCTGACTAAAATGTGTGCTTTTGCTTTGCTGCAGGGTTTGCTGTTTGGGTGGGTAAAACAATGTCATTAGATTTTGTTTAGCTCTTTTGATGATATCCAGTTTCACTTTCATTTTGCTTCCGCTCGTCTTACTCAATTCTCAACTACAATTATCCTTGCAGTCATATGAGTGAAATATGAGTTTAAAAGTTTTGTAAAATTCTTGAACAAATTTATTAGTCGACCGGGTTTTCTATGTATAACTTACATTACTAATAAAGCACAATGAACAGACGAACCTTGACTCTTCGTAATTTCGGAGGATAAAATGAGATACTTTTTTCCTTTTTGATTCTCTGTTTGAATAGCTTATTGCCACAAAGTGCGTAATACTGTACAATCTGACAGCGACATTTCGCTGTCAAATTAAATCATGTATTGTCCAACTTCGTCCATTCCGGGTAGGCAAGTCTCTAAGTTACTTGCATTTTTGCTTTCTCCATAATGATCCGAGAATCCGAGAGAACATAAGCTTTGCTTTTGAATGACAAGATAATTTGCTATTCAGAAAATGTAGCTTGTTTTCCCTCGGCTTCTTTCCCACATGTCCCATGCGCTCCGACTCTTGACTTAATTAAGGGGGCCTTTGTAATTGCAAGGGAAGGAGTGGAATAGAAAAAGAAACTAATTTTCTATCCATGACCCAATGCAATGTTTCTCTTAATTAAGAAATTATACTACACCAACACTCGCTCTCTTCCTTATTAGACTTAGACTCCAAAGAAAAGTGCAAAGCCAAGGATTCTTCATTTCCATGCAAAGTAATGCTGTTTTGATTTCAAGAAGATCTGCTGCCGTCCGTCTTCAATTCTACAATGACTCAATTAAGCACAGCGCACAGCACAATGCAACCTCAACTACTCCCACATCAATGTTTTAATTAGTGAGTTCAAATGTTATTTTCTAGTAGTTCATTATGATAAAAGAACGGGGGATAACTTCTGGTCAAAAACTAATGATGATGCTGGGTTAGTTCCTAATTACTAGTCAAAAACTAATACCAGGCCGCAAGGACTTTTGAAAATTATAAATTTCTGCATGTGCCTTGCCTTGACGATCCGTCGCTTCAATTTAATGTTCTTATTCCGTAATACAGGGTTATCCTTTATGCCGTGGCAGTAGCTTGCATAAGGGACGTGATCATTTTAACAATAAGGGGCCCGCTTTTGGATGTCTGAGGACAACTCCGACCGTGGATGTCTCTATCAGTTCCAGTGCAACTTCCTAAGATTTCAAAGATAAAGGGCCGGACAGACACGATCCCAGCAAAGAGTACAAGTTAAAGTAGTAAGTTGGGTTTCACGAGGCGTGCACGTTTGATTGCCTTTTCGTGCCTTTTATAGTTTGGCGGTAATAAAGTTACCTCCTGGACTGGACTGGGGATTCTTGAAGAAGAGCCAGAGTTGGAGCAGCCAGCGGAGAAGCACGGAGGGTGTTTAACAATACCATAAAGATATTATTAATCCCTCCAACTTAATGTGTACTGGAACGTAGTACTACACAGCACAAGGAATAGACGGGCCCTCATCCCATGCCTTTCATACTGCTAAATATTTGCTCTGAATTTACGTCAATCAACACATTTCTTGGGAGTCATGCCGCATGGATCCGTCTGTGGTTGACTTATTTATAATTTTAATTCCTGGAAATCATTGAGTCGTAAAACGCAACTGGAGCTGAGTCCCTGGGCCGCAATGCTTGAGATTCCCAAATGGTATACATGGGCAGGGATCGACCTTGCCGAATTAATTTCAATTTCAAGGAAATCACTCGACCGGTCAAGTCATCAGATAAAAGTTTAACAACGGACACACGATCAACAAGTTTAATTTACGCTGCACGACTGTTCCGTTGAACGTTACTTTTTTTGTACGTGTGCAACATTCGAAAGTCCAGGATTCATCATCATAATTCCCGAAGGTCCCTCTGCCTGTGGAAAGTACCCAGTCCCATCGACCTTTCAAGCACTAATTTCCCCATTTGCACCAATAGTATTATTTTCTTTTTAATTAAGAAAGTGTCTCAACTTTGATTTAAGTGAAGAAAGTTTTGGAGGAATGGGGAAAGCCCTCGTGGCCGGCTGACTGACTTTCTTCATTTGAAAGTAGCAAATTACACTTGACGCGACGTGCCGCGCTCCCGCTGTGTCCTGTAACGTGAGAACATCCAGGGTGCCCCGGATTCTTGGAAATAAACAAATAAGAATCCCCTCGTCGTCCCTCTCTCTCCAAGAAAGGAAGTGGAGTTTGTGAAGGATCCAATATGCAAATGAGGAGGAAAGCAGTCAAATGAAGTTTAATAAAGAGGAGGACGGGGATGGAGGCTGAAGTGTGAGAAATGTGAAATCTTTCATTTATTAGCATTTAGCTCTTCCTCTCCAGTCTCCACCACTTCACACTCCTTACATTAAAAGACACTTTTGCTTCAATGAGCTGTCGTCGTCATCATCCAACTTCAAGTGTAGTCACTCTATTAAATTTCACTTCTTGAAGTCTTTGCCGGGCGACAGCCGGGTAATTTTAATTTCAAAGTGAGGATCTCAAGATGTGACTGGGTTACATTAGAACTTCCTTGAAGACCTCATTTTTGTTCACGTCTTCAGCACTCCATTGGCATGAAAAATGACCATGTACAACATGAGAATGACGTTGGTGAATCGTATTTATGTCGCTAATGGGAGAGCAGCTGTAAAGTTGAATTAGTTGACAATAAAACTAAATTGAAATTATTCTGAGACAGGTAAGAATAGCACGTCTAACATAAAATTGGTGTTACCAAAGCTTGGAACTGACCTGAAGCTACCCCAAATCCAAACAATTCCGCATTCCAAAACCGGCACTGAACTCAGTAGCTGGCAGTAAGTCACTCACTCTTTTAAATCTCACCTCTTGAAGGCCGGCTGTGTGCTGGGAGTATTTTCAACTTGAGAGTGAGGATCTCAAGGTGTGACCCGGTATCAGTGAAGTGTCCTTGAATTTCATCATTATTATTTCTATTTGGAAAGCCATCCCCATTTTGACAGCTCTCCATCGCATCGACGAGGAATTCGTAAAAGCACTCCGGCGTCGAACAGATTAAATCAATGTCTATTAACTTCAATTCAAACCTTTCACTCTCAAGTAAAGTCCCATCCCCAAATAATCCATTCCTCCAATGACTGAGCGCCGAGCTGGCTTTCTTCGTACTCATTATTTATGATTGCCGGAGCGCAAAGGGGTACGTCACATGGAGATTCCATGGGTTGCATTGCATGGGAAAGATGCAGTAGTGGATGCGTCGGTAGAGAATGGCTCATTAAAATGTCGATTTCGGAGAAAGTCACCATTCCTTTGCTCGCTGCTGAGACAAAAGGCCTTGGTTCCCTTCCCGAGGATTGGATTACTTAAATGTGTTCGCATAAATTAACTTCAATTTATTCCGAGCTACCCAATGACAGGCAGGATTCACGAGTCGCACTCAAAATGATCCTACTTTTCCTGTGTTGACTTGTCACACACTATTAAATATGTAAATGCCATCTGTGTGCGCTATGCGAGGGAACGTGTTCCCAGTCAAGGACTACTGTTACGTGTAAACGTCTGATGGGTTAAATATGTAATTATTGGAATCCGTCAACATAACATGAGGACACGCAGGGAAATTCGGATCGGAAAATAAGATGATGGAATATGGCGCAGTGTCACTTCATTATTTACACAACGCGTTAAAGGACCATTTGGCGAAGGGATGGAATTCCTGGATAAAATTATAGCACGCAAGGGAGTGGCCGAAATTCGTAGAATTACCTACTTTTCTGGAATTTTGAATAACGAGCACTACATTTCAAGCACAAGCTGTATAGTGTTAGAATATCCTTGGATAAGTACTAAACACATTAATTAGCTGCATTTCGACGGTTGTTTTTGTAAGTTGTATTTTAATATTGAGCAGTCTACCGCTTTTAAGGTAAAGAGAGAATTATATACAAAACTCAAGGTCTCGTTATGTTAGAATATAGATTAGAACATGCCGAAGCCTTTACCTCTTGGAAAAGTAAGTAATGTGTCAACAATGTTATTCATTACCACCTGATCGCATACTCACACCAATGGTAATGGCGTATTGAGTATTGTTCTTCGCCTCAAATTGTATTGAATTCTCAGCAAAGTGCCAAAACCTAATTAAGCCAATGCAATTGCTGTTGAAATGCAAACACATACATACATGGGATTCCCCATTGAATTTGTGTATGGCTTCCTGGGCTAAAGTTTCATGATGGAAACTGCGAGAACTCGTCGGGTGCGGTGCTTTGGATCCTTTGTCATATGTTTACTCCTGTTAATGAGATTTCCCGTCCGAATGTTTCCTCCTCCCACTTCGTCACTTTGTGAAATGTAAAACAAAGTAAAGCCCAACTCAAACAAAGTGTCGAACCCTAAGAGTCCACAAGGTGAGCCATTCAATTATTTTCTCATCCATTTCTCCACAAAACCAGATAAATCTCTCTCTCTCCCGCCATGCCTTCCCACGGAAACTTTCTCCGAACAAAACTAACTTTGAACACAAACTAGGACGACGCAGAGGTGTTTTGCTCCTGTCCCCGCTTTGTAGAAATGAAAACAAGACATTACTTTACCCTCCACTGGGCTTCACTTCCCGCCCACAGCTGAATCAAATGTGGTTGGCGTAAGTTTTGTCAAAATATTTGATCGTAGTTGTCCTTAATTAAAATATCCTGAAGGCGTAGGCGATTCATTGGATTTATTTCACACCTCGGCTGCGAAAAGCTGAATCTGAAGTAGAATTTACTTTGAAACTTATAGTTTAGATGCCAAGGGACTTAAGCGCTTAGCTCTGCGCAAAAGAAAACAAGGATTTGATCTGGTATAAAGCTTTTCGGTGTACTCTCAAGCGTAATGAGGCTTACTAGATGTTACAGCACCGAGTCCTACACAGAGACGAAAATATAATAATTAGGTTAAATGATTTTAAACTTTCTCGGAGCATAGTTTTAATTTTAAATGTAACTTTACTGATTAGATTCACAGACTAAGTAGACAACAAAAGAATTCAGACCTCCAGCTTTAAAAATAAATTGTTGGACTCTCGCTGCCACTGGGTTACCGATGCAAGTTTTCAATATTTTAAAGCTATGCAAAGTACTAAAAATACATCTTTGTGTACCTTAACTAAACTGATCTAAATTTTTGGTTTCTTGTTCAAATCTGTTTCAATTTAGTCCAGATTTACTTGAGAGCAATCAAGAGATCTTCCTCAGAGACAGTGTCACCTTCCTTGCATCTAACTTCGGCCACAATCCCATCAGCACCAATGAACAATTTGTTCTGCATTTTCATTGCCTCTGCAAATAAAAATTGTCCAAATATCATCAATTAATAATTAGGATCAACTTAAAATTCAGCTTGGAAACCCTAATCCTATTAGTCAATTGCATCGAGAAGGCTTCTACATGCAGATAGTGTAAAATTATAGAACTGCAGCGTGGAATGGGAATTGGGAAAAAGATCATTTAAACGGAATGGGCGCATCTATTATGAAAAGAAAGAGAGCTGGGAAGAATAGGATAGGAAAAGTACTATTTTCCCTATTCAATTCAAAAAGTACAGAACCTGTGTATCGTCCCCCTCATTCATAATTCATGAGTATTTGAGTGCATCGGACAAGTTCCATTCACAGAAAGGAGAAAGGACATATTATTGGGTGACAGAAGGCTAAAGGAAAACGATTGTGTCCGAAGCTTGCTTCTTCTGTTTACGTAAATGTAAGCACCAACAGCAAATGGCTATTGCTTGATTCAAGATTTAAGAATACCCGGGTCTCATTTGTCATGAGCATATGCCCTTCAAGTCCGAATCCAATCACATCCTAATTTATATTTCAGGGAGGAAAAGTAAACATTTGGTCCTCAGGGTGGCGGTGATGGATCTTTCGGAAAATTTTAGAGTGCGTGGCCAAAACAAATAAACATTTCGTTAGCATTGCCTCCCATCAATTTGTGAATTACGATGAGAGGCACGAGGCAAGAGAATGAAAAGCTTGATGTTTGTAGGTCCTGAGAATGAAGTACAATCAGCCAAAATGAAGGCCAAAACGCTACGAATACATCTACTACGGCATACAGCTTATTGGAAGTTCCAATAATCAGCACAAATTAATTTATAGACTAGTCGCAATTCAAGAAAGTACACAAGCTTAGACTTGAAAACCTCTTTGAAAACTTTAAACGGATAATGCTTATTAACAGAATTTGACTGAAGGCTTGACTCACCAATGACGCAGACTTCTTGACCTTTAAACACCTTGTCACCGGGCTTGACAGAAACAGTTTTAACCATTCCAGGCATTGGGCTATGGAGCTCCTTCGGACTCTCACCCTGCAAATCATTGAATCATTATGCATTACATATTGATTAAAGCTGGCGGATTACATATTACAGAAACTTAAACGCTCGAGTTCAGGTCGAAGAGGGAATTTTCCACTTTTCCAGCTTACCGATTTGAAAGCTGGCATAATGTCCATGAGACTATATGTGTATGGCGTCAGCAGCTTGAAATCATAAGTGGCTCCTTGAAACCCAATCTTCCTATTAGAAAATAAAAAAATTGTGCTGCAAATGTTTATATCGATATAATTCAGAAACAATAAACAAACGTTATACCAAATTGGTCCACGACCTCGCCCAAGGATTTGCAAAATAAGACTTTGGCCATCAATAACCATTTTGACAGTGGATTTTGTCAGGTCCCAACTTGGAATCACAATTTCTCTCTCATTTAGAGTGACCTGATTGGAAAAATGCAAGGAATACAAACTACTATCCTTCAACATGGTTGCTATACAATGCACTCACCGTAAAGGAAGTATCAGATTGAGTGACATTTACAACAGTGGCTTGATCATCGTGTGTAATGACGTAATCCCAGGATGTCTCTGGCTGACTCTGTCGAATGCTGCGACAAGATTCCAATACACTTGCAACGCCTTGAAGAATCTCGAAATCATTTACACTTAGCTTTGGCAGTGAAAACCCATCAGGATACACTCTTGGTAAATATGAGGTGTCCGTGTCACCAGCCACGTATGATTTCTGTGAATTAAATGTGTTTTCAATTCCTCAGTGCGAGTGGTTTGAGATTATATACCTGTTGTGTTCTTAAATTACCTCAGTAAGAATATCTCGAAGGAGCGGAATATTATGAGATACTCCTTGAATAACATATGAGTCCAGTGCCACTTTACCCCGATTAATTGCCTCCATACGATCTTTCCCATATGTCACCAATTTACAAATCATAGGGTCATAATAGACAGATATTTCAGAGCCTTCACGGACACCGGAATCGCAACGAACTCCTTCTCCACGTGGCTCTTCATACCTAAGACAAATATGAAAAAGATAAGAAATTGTTCTACCGGTCCTGCATGGCTTAGTTCAACTTTTAAAATCAACCAATCAATCTGAAGGCCTAAAACCAAATAACTTGCAAAAGAATAAATCATCAGTTAACTTGAGTAGTATGATTTAACTCACTTAAAAAGGCGACCAGTGGAAGGCGTTCCAAAATTTCTAGTTGCATCCTCAGCATAGACTCGCATTTCCAAAGCCCACCCCTCTAATGGAATCTGATCTTGATTGAATCTTAATTTATGTCCGTAAGCAACACGAATCATTTCCGCGACGAGATCAATTCCAGTTATACACTCGGTAATAGGATGCTCCACCTATTTAAATTCAAATAGTGGGACATGGTAATGCATCATAATATGCTTGTCGCTAGTCTGTTGATGGTTTCACCAAAAACAAATATCAAAATAAACAATAAAAAATGAAATATCAAACCTGGAGGCGAGTATTCATTTCAAGGAAATAAAAGTTCTTCTTGTTGTCGACTAAAAACTCAACTGTTCCGGCGGAAGTATAGCCAATTGCGCTTGCTAAATCCAAAGCTTGTTTTCCCATTGCCTGAAACAAGAAACGAAATATATTTTAACAAAAATTCAAATATGAAGTTTCCGTATTCAGCTGTACAAAATACATTTCTAAAACATACTTTTCTTAGTGACGGGTCAACAAATGGACTTGGAGCTTCCTCGATGACCTTTTGATTTCTTCTTTGGATTGAGCATTCCCTTTCATTAAGGTAAACTCCGTTCCCGTGAGCATCGCACAAAATTTGGATTTCAATATGACGCGGATCAACCACAAACTTTTCGATAAGAATTCTATCATCTCCGAATGAAGCCTTGGCTTCATTCTTCGAGAATTGGAACCCTTCGACAGCCTCCTTGTCGTCATTTGCAATCCGCATTCCCTTTCCTCCTCCGCCAGCGGATGCCTTCAATTCAATTCAATGGTTTATTTACAAGAATTCAATATACAACGTGCAAGCACATTGTTCAATCATTAAACAATGTGCTAAATACTTACCTTAATCATCACTGGATACCCAATTGAATTGGCGATTTCCAAGCAGTGTTTTTCATCTCGAATTTCGCCGTCAAACCCGGGAACCTGTATTTCCAAATGCGATATGAATTTATAAATAAAACGATTATAAATTGATGAATATTTGTCTACGATAAATTGACCCAGCTAACTTACAATGCTAACTCCAGCCTTCTGGGCAAGCCGTTTTGATTCCAGTTTATCTCCCATCCCTTGAATTGCTCGTGCCGGTGGTCCCATGAATTTTACATTAAGTTCCTCCTGTTTCAAATCAAAAAAATTGTTAATTAACGAGACAAACCATACTAGAAAAGTGCCTTTATACAATATCCACTAAGTTTTATTCACCACTTACCAGTTTCTTAACAAAATTAGCATTCTCCGACAGGAAACCATAGCCAGGATGAACTGCTTGAGCACCAGTAGACTTAATTGCGTCTAAGATTTTGTCCATGCAGAGGTATGACTGAGATGCCGGAGGATCACCGATACAAACTGATTCGTCGGCAAGTTCTACGTGCATCTATTAAGTCCAAAAATAAAATAAAAGGGAAATTAGTTTGTCAATGATCACGTCGAATAATTAATAGAATTTACTTCGACTTACCGAACGTGAATCCGCCGTAGAGTAAACAGCTACCGTCTTAATTCCCATTTTCTTTGCAGTTTTAATGACGCGTACCGCAATCTCCCCACGATTTGCAATTAAAATTTTCTCGAAAGTTTTTTCACTTGGGTCAATCGGATTTGTTCGATAAATTGTGTCTGCCCATTGGACTCGGGGTTTGACTGCAAGGGCCACATTCGTTCTTAATCTTGGACAGGATGTAGAAAAACGGCGAAGGTTCCTCGTCCACCACATTGTCACTGGTTCAACAAAAACACCCGGCTAATTATTAAACCAAGTTTGCGTGGATCAGCGGATTTGCGAAATAAATGAAACCAGGCACACAACACGAGGGATTTAATCCTGTGCTGTTGGTGTCAGATGAGACAGAAAATTATAAAATCTCCCGGCAATATAGATCAGACCACACTTACTTGATTCCAGAGACGCCATTGAAAATTTCTAAGATAAACAAATGATGAGACAATAGGATGCTCCTGATTTCAGAATAAAAATTGGCACACCAAATAAGCCGGCTTTATTTTCCTTTGATTGCTTTTGCGAATACTCTTTATCTCCAATGAGTCCATTTGGTTATTACACATTCATTATTTGTGCTGCTAAAGCTAAATACACGATAGTGTGATTAAATGGAGATGGGTTTTGAATAAAAAGCAATTTTGGATTAATAAATGCAACGCATGCCTTCTTTGTGTAATAAAGTGGATGATTAAAAATACTTGCTCAAGTCATTTGGACAAGAGGAGGATTTTTTGGGTGTATACCGTACACCTTCCTTCCACTCCCACATAATCGAGTCTTACGCAGACTGACACTTCTCGATTTGACAATTAACATTTTTTATAGAAATTGCTCGTATCTACGTATGTAATGTAGTTAATAAATTAATACGTGTAGTAAATGTAATTGGTAGAAAAATTAGTGTAAGATAATAAACCCTATAAGTTGCACTTATCCAGATCCTAAAAATACCTGTAAAATGTCATTTCCAAATAAATCTAAGCAGGTGGCCTGAGTACAATACAATATTACACGAAATTGCATTTAACTAAATAATATTAACAATATTCATAGAAACTAAATTGATGTCCTTTCCTACTAAATACTTTGGTTAAATGGTAAGTCTTGGTTAGATATTAACACGCTTCGGATGAGAAATATTCAATTTTAGCATGAACAAATGACTAACAGCTTTTAACAATTCATTTTAACTAATGAATATTCGAATACTGCAATAATATAGTGTCGTTGCTTTGAAATAAAAAGTTCCACTTTCTCAACTGATAATAATAATGTTTTTGTGTTAAATTAGAGTTTGTGTCATCATTAGTATGCAAGCTTTGTAAGCGACAATTCGATTTTCAAGGTTAATAATTCCTTTCATGTAATTTATAGAACCACCACACACTTCAAAAAAAAATTTTGAAATAAAAAATGGTCTTCCTCCAACCGCAAGCTGGATGATAAAAAAATGTTTTTAAAAAACTGAGGTACGTTGTGTGATGATGTGTAAGCAAAATTGTAAAAATGCAGAGCCCATTCCAAATGTGTGATCAAAGAGTAATACAAAAGAAATACTGTTCAAATTAATTACAAGAAATGGACGTGCGAGAGTTGTGAAAGGAAGCATTAGGTTAACGTCGAAGTGTGCTATCAAATAACGAGTGCCATATCTTTGGTCTTCGACGCTGGTAATTTCTTCCCTTGCCACAATGCGTTGTGAATTGTAAATGCGTCTATCGTCACAGTCAAATGCTTTGTGTGGACTTGACTGAAGCACTTCCCACCCGAATTATACCTGAGACACACAACACAAATTTTAATATTAAAATAGTTGAAAACATTATGATAAATGCTTTTGTGTACTCACTTGAAAAACTTTTCAAACATGGAATCATTCACTTGCTTAGGCCCTACTCCGTGAAGTTTAATAATCTCATCTGTTTCTGGAACATAGGTATATAAAGCTCTGAATTGACAACCAGCATCACGGAACATGAGCAGAAAATGTGTGCTCTCGGAACGATTCACTTCTTCCAGAACTTTTAGTTTAGCCTCACGATTCACAACACCAGGAAATACGCAGTACTCTACTGCATTCATTATGATCCCACGATTGGACTTGACGGCCGGCTGTTTGTAAAGTCGAAGACCTGTAGGGATCAGAAATTCATTTTAGTCCCGTCCAATCAATCATACTGAATTTTGTTCTTACCCGAATAATCCATGTTAGAGCTTGCCACAGACGAAATATCACTTGCACCATCGTCAAATCGGCTACGCCGCCCCATTAAACCTGGAGGAAGTGAGCCTGGCCCTGTGTATAGCAGATCAGATCAGAACGAATTGATGCGTAATGTCATACCAATTAATATTTGTCAGGTAGGTTTAATGAAATGGAGTACATAAAATAGCAAAGGATAAGTTCTAAAGCTAGAAAATGAAGGTCGAAAGACTTCATACAGGGTTTATGAGGAGGACCAGCAGTAGGTGACGGAAGAGAACATTGCGGACGCGCTCTTTTTGGTAATGCAAGAACTGATGGCGGAGACGCTGATCGTCTCGGTGGCGGAGTACAAGTTCCAACACCACTGTCCGAATCTCGATGGTGTTGATGACTAAAATTAATAGCCTCCACCTCTTGTCCTATTAAAGCAATTAGAGTCAAAGTTCCGATGCTTCCAATTTAAAGCTTTGTTTTTATGATCTCCCGAGATTGACCGAGCACCTAATTTCACTAAATTCTCCTTTAATGGACCATGAGATTCCCGAAGTTAAAAGCACTAATCAAAATAATAAAAGCAATCGACAGACAGAAAGTAAATGAAACAAAACAACATATTTAAAAGCAAGCAAACATGCAAAATTGCAAACACCAAAGTACCCCCAAAACCTGTTCAAATAAAAAAAACTAACCATGCAATAAGGATGATGTGGAATTACCACGTGCTGGTAAATAATCTGTGGAGCCCATGTAATTATGTTGTCTTCCACGAACTTTTAAATAATATAAACGGATTATTAAAAGGGATTCTGTTCATATAACTCAAATATTAATAGCATGCAGCAGCGGCTTGCGCATGTAACAAAACTTTTGCGTAATCAAAATCTGGACTATTCAAATAAAAGCGTAAAATACTGTAGCAAATTACCTTCCAAGCGAGATGTCGACAATTCCCTTGGGCGTGAACGAGACCTCCTACCGTACATATCCATGCCTCGCCTTTGATTATCTTTATTAAAGTTATCGAACACAAAATATAATTGCAAAAGCTGCAAACAGGTACGAGTATTAATCAACGTACATGCATTCCCAGATTTACGCAACTATTTCTATTTCATGCAGCAGTCAATCAACATTCATGCTCGCAATAGAAATCAAAATTTAGCATAAAAATACCTTGGTTGAGAGACGAAGTGGAACCCCACGGATCTCTTACACTATTTCGGCTTCCTGTACCAGATTGCTCTGCGTCCCTCCCTTTTGGCAATTCAAAATGTTAAAAATAAAACTAAACCAAAGAAAACCCTGCTCTCTCTCTCGGAAGACATTCTTTGCATTGAACTCAAAAATACAATTCGAACAAAACTTACTGGAGTATAAAGCATTACTAGAAGCACGGCCAATTCCAGAAGTTGAAGTTTGACTATCACTTCTCCGAAGCATTCCTGCAAACCCATTTAATTGTTAACTGAGCATTTTGAACAAATTGTAGAAAGAATCGGCTTACCGGAGCCAACCCGATGTCCATAACTACTAGCACCTGAGTCCACTTGAGATAAATGAATTGTCTTCGGTCTTTGTCTGGGACCAGAGGCAGCAGGCCCCGACTTTGGTCGAAGAAATCTCTTGGTATTTTCTTGGACTTCCCAACCCTTCCCCTAAAAGCAAAACAAAAATATTCAGTTTCAAATGACTCCACATTCTAAGATCTGCCTGTTAATATGTGCAAGGAAGTAAAACTGCTGTACCTCTTTTTCTAAATCCTCACTCTTTTTAACACGGTACGATTCAAGAATTGCCTGTTTTCTAGCTTTCTCCTCTTCCTTCTTCCTAAACTTCTCTTCAGCCTTCATCGCTTCTTCTTCCTTTTTTCGTAAAAATTCCATTTCTTTAACCCGGCGTGCCTCCTCGGTGGCTTGTTGCCTCTTTAGAGAGAGTAGAAGGATTTTCTCTTTCTTTTTCTCCATTAGGTCCAATTCGCTCTAGAATTTTTCAGAAAGTGTAAGGCGACATACGTAAAGCTCCTCATATAGTTCTTTATCAGAAATTATTTTACCGAATCCAATCGCTGCTTCTCGTCGATGACTAATTCCCCTGAAGGCCTTTGAGTGGTTGAGTAAGGACTTGGACGATGTGGCTCGTCTGGCTCATCATAACCTGAATGAATCGGAACTCGGTCAACAATTGATTGAATATACTCAGACGACATATCTCTCCGGTTGGCGCTATTGGTGGCATCAAAGGAATTCAAATTGGATCGTTTGGCAGGGGATTTGGTTCTTAGGGGTGGCTTAGGGCGGACAGGGGCATCTGAATCCAATGGAATGTAGAACCCACGCTCTCCTATTGATGAATTTTCTTCGGAAGTGGGAAGGGAATGTTCTAATTTGCACATTTAACAAAACAAAAACAAAAATAAAGCCAAAACAAAAACATAACAGCATACATAAAACATTGAAAGCCTTAGGTTAATCTTCGTACCTGCTACGTCACTGTTGAAAAGGCGATGCGCACTTGGCCTTGGTGGTGAACCGCTCTCCGGTGTTATACGGTATGTCTTCGAACCTGAAGTTATGTTTAGAGATTTTTTGCTGGATGCAAGTGAAGCCAGTTCCCCTGACGAGGGTGGATTATCTTCTTGCACAAAGGACACTGATTGGGGTTCCATATCATCAGGTGGCGGTGTTGGGAGCGGAGCCTGATGAATTGTTCTCTGGCGTGGTGGAGGTGTGGGGCGTGCTTCCTCTTCCTTTTCTCCAGCTTCCCCTTCACTGTTAGTAGTAATCCGCCATTAGCAAAATGATCATGAAATTAAAAAGTGTAGAAATGCTGCATTTACAAACCTTGATCTAAAAAGTCGATTCCCCTGAGAGTCGGCATTGGTGTGAAGCCGGAAACCGCCATTTGTTCCACTGAAGTTATTCACTGGTTTACTTGGTGGTTGAGGTTTGGAGACGTAAGGTGAAGAAGGCCCTGTTCGTACGTCCCCATTGTATTGGGCACGGTTTGACGGCTGCGGCGGATCCCAGTACGATTGTGGAGATTCCTCCTTAGAAAATCGTGGAGGTGACCAGTAAGTCCGACTGCCACCGCTACTTGCAGCTGGAACGGTCCAAGTTTTTCGTTTTGAACCAGTCTCACTTCCCTCATCACCATGAAGAAAAAATTGTCGTTGAATCTGCTCTTGTTGTGCTGTGAGGCGCCCAATGTCTGTCTCTAATTCAGTCAGACTTGTGTCCATTCTGAAAAGTAACCGTAAAAGTATTACTATATTTAGTTCAGAAATCCATAATATTTTAATTCACAATTAATTACTTAGCAAGCGATCTCTGATAAGTCTCCATGTCCATGTTTTCAATCTCAGGTGTTCGGCACGGTTCTTCAGTCTTATTTAACCATTTACTCTCCAAGTCCTGCAAATGTTATACACTTATTAGGTTGTGGAGCAGGCACAACGATAAACCATGCCAATGCGAATGAACTATTTCTAATCTCCGACTATTAATATTTCTAAAACTAATACAAAACAAACCAAACTCACTAATTTCTATATTTGATTTTTGTAGCGCAATAACTAACGAACTCAAAAACAACTGAAAAGCAGATTTAAGCTAGACTCACAAATGCATTTAAAATTTAAAACAAGTACGAATGCGTTGAGTATTTGGAGTCTAAGATCTGCACTATAAAGACTAACAAACATTGCTACATTTAAAAGAAGGCTCGGTCGATCAATTGGCTTTATCTGCCCACTAACCACTTGGAGACGTAAAAAGCAACCCCACCTCAAGCATATAGTGATAATTGACCAAATTCTGATTAGAACATTACAATAAATATGATAAGTAAATTATTCAAGCAAAAAAGAGCTAGCAGAATAAATAAAGCAAGAATGAGCATATCGAGACAACTACTAAGCGCTTAGACACCATTAAAAGCACAGACGCAAACCTTTAGCGTGAGATTCTTCGTTCTTGATAAATTGCGAACATCCAGTGAATCTCCCATAATACCCATTTTCCCACCTTTTGAATCCTCCTTTAATTAATAAATGTAGTAATTATTCTATTATATATTATCTCTATTACAAGGTAACCTTAATACCAGATTCTGAACTGTGTTCTAAGTTTAATCGAAAAATCCAAGCTTACTTTATTAATGGCTTTAAGGTAAGCAGCTTTCCCGAGTTTGAACTGGTTCTTCGAAGCAACTGTTTCCATTCTTCCTTTCTCCATTTCGATTCGTTTTCGTTTCTCCTCCAACTTGAGTCGAATATTGGCTAACTGAGCTGCCAATTCATCCGTATCATCTTCTTCACCGCCGGCGTCTTCATTACTGTGTGCATATTGTGAATGGGGCGACGAATGTGAGGATTGTGGTGACGGTGAACGGTATTGATGAGAATTCGATGACCGAATCTGCATCGTCGTGGAATGGTGGGGTTGCTGTTGGAGAGGCCTTGTATTCGTTGAAGAGGCTGGAATGGTCATGGTACGATAGTCCTGCGATTGGGGTTGATGTGGCCGATATTTATTATCACCGTAGTCCGAGCTGGCGTAGTTAGGATTTGGATTTCCAACCCCATTGGTAGAATTTTGAAGATAAACAATATTGATGGGCTTGTTTTGAAGGTCTGAGAGTTTTGAAAGATTTGTAAGGCTTGTACTTCTCAAGGGTGGTTCTCCAAAGCCACCCATATTTCCTCCGTCATTCATCATATACACCGTTACCGGTTGTTCTTGTCGGAAGGATTGGGTCTCTTGAGTTCGATGCTGTTGTTGTTGATTATCATTTTGGTAATTACTCCTCTCTGGATTCCTTCCCCTTTCGTACCCCCTTCTGCTCTCCTCCTGCTCATTATCATTGTTCAAGTAATTCGTTTTCTTAATACCATGGCAAGTTTGTTGATCTTGATCTTGTGATGGATTTGTGCGTCCGTTATTCCCCAGACTTGGATCCGGTGACTCTTTATAAAGGTCAGGCCGGTCAGGGGATTCCTTATAAAGATCTGGGCCGTCAACATTTGAGTGCTTCTTTGGATATCGAACTGGTGTTGCAGTTGAATCTGTCAGAACGGCAGGTTGCTTATCTGGATTCTTCCCAATAACAAATCGATTCAAATTGTCCTGTGATCCGCCAAAGTTCTCAACTGTTAGCTGAGAATCTGCTTCTGAAAACGAGTTACGCCTTGATCTTCTTCCAGCATACGATGTCTTGTTAGCACCCAATAAACTAGGCCTTCCCGCTGCAGGAACGGTAGAATCCTCCATATCGTTCATTGAAATATTTCTAGAAAATGTCATTCGGCTAGATGGACTACTTCGTTCGTCTTGAGAGGAAGGTGACACGGAACGAATTACTTGAGATAACGTCGGGACATTTCGGCCCCGATGTACCACAAATTCATCTGAGTCTTCGCTCGAATTAGCATAATATCTGGTAGTTTGAAAATAGACAAGTCAGCTTAATGAGCTACTTATGTGAAAAGTTGCAGTAAAATTAACTCACCTTTGATCTCTGCTGTTGGACCGATCCGACACAGAATGACGGTCGTAGTCCTGTGGTGTCCCTGACCTTCTCACTGGTGCAGACAAGGCGGGATTTGAATTCGGTGGAGATCTTCTTTCCGGTGGTGCATCACCCAAGAAGATATTAGTTGATGATTTTCTACTCTTCTCTTGGCTTATTAAATTGTGTCTCTTTGGCGTGGATGTGGCTGACTGTGATCTCAAAGCATTGCGTTCTAGAAAGAAAAGGAATAGTAGGAATTAGCATGGAGGTTGATTCAAGTTTTCTCAATGTCATCAACTAAATGAACACCCATGCATATTTAGCAACTTGCCGTCCTACTCCCTTCTGTCTAATCGCACACTACCATAAATGAAAACACCATTACCAAAATTAAAGTATCCACGCAATATTTCAGCAACACTTGGAGCCTAATCCTCCCACGTCAAAACTCAACATAATACATAATACTCCTCAGGTACACAACAATGGCTTGTCTATGCCTTAATATCATGAGCCGATTATTGGTAAGGAATGTTATGTATTATAATACAATTGAGCTGAGGTAATTCTAATGAAGGGGCGTCACTATACTTATTTCAGTGAAAACAAAAGTCTTGAGTCTTCCATTGTGTTAGCAGTCCTAGCTTTTTTAATTACATCATAAATTAGAATACACTACAAACATATCAATTCTTCTTACCAAAAGCGCAAAATACTTTTAATTTAAAACAAAACTTCCAAATTTGAATTTGGAAAAAACTGGACACAATATCCAAGTCCCAAACAAACAGCATTTGGCGATGGTGCAATTCTAATTAGCAAATGAGCATGCCAAATGTCAGAAAAGTGGCTTTCTTTTCGAACCTGCATTATTAGCAGATGAAGCAGGCGGGCATGAGTAAAGCGAAGACCTGAGGTCAGGGATAGTCGAGATTTGTGATGGGTGAGTGAAACCTCTTCGCATCCAAACACCTTCCTTTGTCAACCCTTCACCAATCAAACCCATAACTTCCTCAATGTTAAATCCTGGATTTCATTATTTAAAGCATAAATTCACAGACGAAGCTTTGATAACGCCATGCAGAAACAACTTAATTTGAATAGTGAAAAGTGTTTCACTTTAAGAGGTTTCACTTCTAATCAAATCCCTGGCATAAATGAAGAGACCAAGCGATGATTTCAATTTCATACGTGCAACCAGCAAAACAAAAGTCGGAAAATTATTCGGTCTGAATTGGTTTAAAGCACAATAAACATATAGATATTAGAGAATGACTGCAATGCAAACTAGAAAAAAGCAAACTACAAGAATTCTTAATGAACAGCCTCACTTTGCCAGGCTTCAACCACTAGTCCATGCTCAAGAGCAAAAATGCACTTAATAGTAGAACACAAAGAAATTAACAATTGCAATTATACTCGGATGCAATGCTAATACACATTCAAATTAAATTACGGAACAACATGTGTGTACATACCTGGGCGAGGAGGTTGAGGTAGTTGAGAATTGGATCCTAATAGCTTCACATTGGGTCCAGGATTCAATTCAATTTGATTAAATAAATCCGCCAGAAATGATAACATATTTTGTTTCAAGGAGTCATTGTAATAGAGTATGTCTTCATAATTGAAGTGGCACACATTATATGGAAGCGAGTCTCTACAAACTCTTTCAACTAACTGAAGATTCCATAGTGAGTCCGACACACTCAAACGTTCACCAGGATTTGGAAGTGTAATCTCAGACAAGGCTAATTCATCTTGGCAATAGAATGCAAGTAAAGCACACAGTCCAATCCCGTCAGACAAATCACTCAAGTCTTGAAATAAAGCTAACTGGTTCCAACTCTCAACTTGATGGGAGCTCTGAAATGTTTAACAAAGATGTTTGTATTATTTCCAAAAATAAGGACATAGTTTCTGTGTAAAAGTATCTCTTCCCAAAACATGTTGAGGAAATTCAGCCCTACTGAGCCGAGTGAGCCGAAAAGTTCGAAGGAGGTTTGGCAACACCACAAGCCATCAAATATTCACGCAAACATGACTAAAAAATTGGCGGAAAATTGAACTATTATGGCAAGGATTGCTTAAAAAGACAAACTTAGACAGAAAGACTTCAAATTCACTAGCAATATATTACGCCATTAAGTTTGCCTATCGATCTTTTGAGAAGTGAATCATGTTGGGCGTTGCAAGGAGTGCGGTGTTGCCAAACCTCCATAAGGCTTGGCCCACAGGACACATGCTTGCGTGGAAAGTGGAAATCGAATGTACTGCCTTTCCTCGACGTGTTTCGGGAACAAACCGCCGTTTCAGATTCTAAATTCAAACTTACCAAATTATGCCTCCTGGAATTATTATTTTGGATATATTCTTTGATGGCAATAATTGCTCGATTTATCCACAAAACAAAGGCTTCCTCCGAATCCGAAGGCATGTCACCTGCACCCAACCAAACCTTGTCTTTTAAAAAAAGTAAAATCCAAAAATAGTTTGTTAACAAAGCGGTTAGACGATTGAACAAAAGTTAGAATATATTAGACAACATGTAACATAGTGGCGAGAGGAACAGGCTACAAGTGGAGTGTAAACCATCACCATAGTGCGATTGCATGAAAGCGTCAAAGTAGTATACATAAACTGTATTTACTAAAGTTACTCAGCAGGTAAAGGGGAGCATGAATGAAAAGTTGGTGTTCAGCTTCAACTCATCAACAACATTCATGACATTGAAAAGTATAATCAGTTTAGGATTGTAAAGATGGAGAGCCATGTGGACTCCAATTTTACTTTCAACACATGGATCACAAGTGGTTTAACGCGCAAAGCATGTGTGAAATGAGAGTCAGGATTAACAACTTTATGGTAGCCACAAATTACGGTTGGAATTGAATAAACAAAATACAAAACTAGAAGCCATTAAAACCAACGAGAATGAATAATTCTTCAAAGAATGGCGGACACGTCACACTGACTTTGACATTTGAAAGACTGACCTTGTCATTGAATGACCTATATGACACTTGAGTAAGGCGCGAGAAAAGTAGTGCAATATTAAAGCTTTGGAGCATTTGAAAAAGTAAGCAATTCAACAATTGCAATCCTAGTCCCTCACCGTCACCGGACAGCTGAATGAACCTTAAAAAGTATCACTTACGAGGATGAACAGCAGGACCATAACGTTGAACAGTATTCACCATTCTATCCGCAGATATAATTTCCTTTACTTGTAAAGCCATCATGGCTTCCAGAACAGCCATATGAGCGACCTGAAAAATGCATACATTTACCATGTCAGGTTTCATTTTAGCATGGTGGTCAATTGTAAAGGACTTCATTATCATTTGGATGGAATTCCTTACAATCCTCAAAGGCCTGTTTTGAATTAGAACCGTTTCAGTTAGCTGCATTTCCGGCAAGGACTGCACATAGACACCTTTTCTCGCCAAAGCCTGTACAATCCCCCAAGGGCTCAGTTGACTGTAGTTAGGATCCGCGTACAGATTACATAGTGCTAAACAATACAGCTCCGCATCCGACAATCCTTTCACGATGTGCGGTTTCAAGTGTTCTTCCCCCTGCGGAAGAAAATGACAAAAGAAAGTGTAGCTAGAGGAATTGTGGTTGAAGACTTTTTTTTATGGGAGGAGAAATGGAGCATGCGCGGGTATAAAAAAAGAGTACATATAATCACTCAGACTGAAGGAAAATCAATTTAAATCAAGTTAGGGACCGTTTGACAAATGGGGCTCTCTTGCGAAGACTATTAAGGGAGTGGATCTTGTAATGTAATGTAAGTAGTATTATTACAAGTCGGTACATGAACTCAAAGGTATAAATAAGTAAAAGCATTCATTCATTTTAAGGGCATAATTAAAATGTATGGGAACCCATAGAATGGCACGGTAAGTGAGCAAGTGCACTTGCATTCGAGCTGTATTAACATGAACTTTGGGTTCATCATGGGAGTTGCGGAAGTATTATAGGATGACGAAAAAAAATCTACAATTGGAATGGAAAGATGCCTCACCTCATGATCTTTGTAGAATGGTTCAGCCAACTCCTGAAAAAACAGATATACACTATACAGTATACACTATACAGATATGCTGATACTATTGTCTACAACACTAAACCATTTAAGTTTACTTACCTCTGGTACTTTATGGTCGTAGGCCTTACTTAGGAGCCATTTGATGGACGCCCGTTGCTTCGCCTAAAATCAGACATGGTCATGAGCATGAATAATAGATCCGATCAAATCCACTATAAACTTATAAAGTCAGGGAGGATTAAGATTATTAGGTTTCCCACAATGTTGAGCTTCAAAGTGGTTTTTGGTAATTAAATCCTTCACACATGCTTCGTAGTGTGTTTGAGCCGAATATCCAATTTCGGGATACAGCAAAGAATTAATTTCACTTAGCGAATACAGTATAACGGCAAAGTCATCTCTCTCAACACTAACACCTTCAAGATTGAATTGTGTATGAATTCACTGGCTCTCTTTGTGCTTGTCGTGTCCACGTACAATTAATCTACATTTATTGACCCGCTAGAATTCAGGCGCATTGATTTCCATTATTCCAAGGCTTAATAGCTTGACCTTACATTCAGCAAATTAAGAATCCTGACTTGATTGGTATTAATCGTCGATTTGGTACTTTGCCTGCTCGCACCTGTCCCTCTTTCCTCCGACGATAAAGTAGTGTGTCACGAAACTTCAAGGCTACGTCAAATCTACACGCACGTGTACATTCTTAATGACTAGGTGTTTCATCTTCCGTATAAATTAGTAAAACCCATCCATTATATGAGCAAACCTTAAAAACATAACTCCCCGGCGGAGTGTTCAAAGTGGCTTACTCAGTAGTTTAATCCTTCTCACTAAACGTATTATTCCATTTTGAGTATCAGTATAACCATAAATTCTAGCTTTTTAGCATTACTGTCCACCCGCACTCAAACAAAATTGGAAAACACTTTTGAGCACTTGCACCCAAACTTCAAAGAAAGTCATGTATGTAAACCATCATAAAATGCCTTGCCTTGGCATATATCTAATTGGCCATCCGTGAAAATTCTGGATATTTATATGACGTCAGCACCTTAACCTTTAATTCCCTAGCCGAACAAACACTCATTGCCATTTCTGGAGACGAGACCTGACATCCCTGCTATTGATCGCCCTGGACTAATTCTAACACTAAGGAATCAATGAAGTCAATTTAAACAATAAGAACAATAAGTTTGTTTTAGGTCAAAATAGTTAGGAACTTGTGAGGCCTTATTAGAATAGGTTTTCGACAGCAAATTACGGTCGACTCCATTGACTATTCTACATACGGTATGCAGCGGCCAGTCGGCAAGGCCAGATTCCAAACAAATTTTGCCTGGCCCGATATACAACGAATGACAATGTACGGATTGCAATCTGCAGCTTGTAGCTCAGCCAAAATAATCGCGAGGAAGTTAGTAATTAGATATTGACATGGTTCATCATTACTTGTAATTTGACGTTTGCAATCTTGCAATGGTTTCCGTTTGTATCCACAATCACACGACTTTCCTTCCCAGCCGCCAATTGCACCATTGCGCTATGCTGGTTGTTAACTATTTACTCTCGTCAGCAAAATCAGCGATTGCACACGCACACACTTTTTATCTTACTATTTGCAAATTCCAAAGTACTAAACGATTTCCGACCAAACACGACCAAACCTGTAAATACTGTGCTATTTTACCAGGTATATTATATAATCCCCATTACACTTCGCACAAGGTGGCACATTTCTAAAATCCACTAAAAATAAAATCAATCCTAGATTTGGCACACTCCTCAGCCTTTCCTTTTCAGTAAATGACACATTGAAATCCAATTCACAAAACTTCAAACTTCAGAATTGTCTCTTGAGCACGAAATTACTCAAAACTTCCCATCGGTTCCTATGAATTGACAGAAGTTCTTGAAATGTCATTCAGATCTAGGACATTTCCACAGATCTCATTCACATTCCGTCCATCGGGTGTTTCTATCTTTGAGACATTCAAAGACCCTAATTGATATCATTCCCAGAAATCCCATCCAACCACCACAAAATGACACACTTTTGAACTTTCAAATCAAATGGATTCTCAATGTCGTCAATGTTCACCAATTAATTGCATTGTAGTCAAATTTAATTAGCAAGACCACTTGCTACTGTAGATTTTAGATTTCAAATTTAGGCAATGTTTTGTAGCGTATGCTTTTACACTTGCAGGTGTCCATGTACTGGATCTCCTGAACGTGAGATGTTACTAAACTGACTGACGGATTTTGTTGGGATGAACGTTTACGCAGCAGCACAGCTTCAAAATCCCTCCCCTTGCCTGGCCTTCTTCAGCCTCAGCTCGCAACTACATTCACTCACGTTAAATTAATGTGTTTGCCCAGTACATCTCTCTTGGGCTTGCACGCACGTTTATGAATATTTTATGCCCATGTGATTTGGGAGATGGGTAAATGGTCTGCGGACTGTACTTGGATCTGTGTTCATGCTTAAACAAATAATTCTAACTTTGTTGGAACGCAAAGCACGTGCTCACCATAACGTCTGTTTTTTTAACCAAAAATTAACCAGTGTCAGTGTCAGAATTTCAATCTCAAATTTCACTAAAACTAGAACTATGAAATTGAATTTTTAAAATCAGCCAAAGCATGGAATGTGCCAGAACCCCGGCCCAGATCAGTTCGTATGACGTTTAAGTCTAATTTGGTACGCACTCAACACGCGTACATTTCGGTTTCAGTTTCCACCGTCCACCCATTTTGCAAATAGAGGCTTGGCTGATTAGGCTTCCCACATTTATGTTAACCCATATTTTAGCATTGTGAAATAAATAAACTCCAAATGTTGAGTTGATTTTCTATTGAAATTTCCTATTCCCCAACTCCACCCACAACTGCGAATGCAATTCACAAATTATTTACTTGTAAGTGCATGCAAATACAAAAAGCAAACAAAGGACAGCGTCCTTCAATTTTAATTTCACATCCCCCTCCAAAATAAGACTTTTTCAATTCAGCACCTGACAACACACATGGGCTCAAAATAACTGTCGTCACCTTGAACAAACTCACAATTCAAATTAATTACCAGCTAAACACTGACTAACCCATCCTAGTCACCTGTGCGCACCTCCGCCCACTTGGAAGTTATGGATTTACACTATTCGCGTGTCTCCTATTTTCTTACCTTAACCTTACTTAATAAGTTTACAACCACCACCACGGCGGAAGAAGGGTTTGTTTAATTCATAAAAAAACAGCCGTTTAAAAAAAACGTGCACAAATCTAGGACATCATAATATGTAATTCCAGATGCATCACTCAACTTTAGCATTACAAATCACTCTCACTTAAAAAATGTACCAGGAACCAGGGCGAATATTACTCCATAGAGATGACCATACTTGTACATGGACAAATTAGTTGTGCCCACTCGCGTGAATTGCGTATTCCATTTGGGAAGGGGTAGCCGTAGCCGCAGTCGCAGTTTGGGGCAATACTGTGACTGCGATGAAGTAATTTGCAAATTAATTGATTGAACGGATGTCATGTCATGCATTTCAGAGATAGTAAAAGTGTAGTCAAGTCGGGTGTAGCGGGGCTTCATTTTAATGCNGATAGTAAAAGTGTAGTCAAGTCGGGTGTAGCGGGGCTTCATTTTAATGCTAACTTAAACCACCCCCAAATGTCATTTTAACAATAGAACAGAGACGCCCGACTTCCTTACCAAAATATGATGAAAAAAAACAACCCTTCTTCCTCCTGGGATTATCAACATGTGATGTTTCTGATTTGTAATTCTATGTAGTAGTGCATTGTCGTGTGTCCGAATTGTGACCACAAACAATTCAAGACTGTCATAACCAATGCACCTTGTTTCTCTAATAAGTATATCCATGCATCCACCCACTTTAAGCTCGTGCACAGCCAACATAACATTAACATTGCATTCCTGCTCCGATGACGAGGATAATAATATTTGAATCCCATTCAGTTTTTGATCATCCCTACCCTTCCCATTGTCTTTTTAAGGACTGGAGACTTGTGTGGGTGGACTTGAAAATGAAGCAAATAACTGGCCAAACCCAAACAATGCCTTTTTCATTCAGAGTTTCAATTTGCCAAGGCACAACATAATTCAACGTCGCAATTGCATTTGAGGATTTTGTCCTTTATAATAATTAAAGTTAACAAATCTGGCAACTTGCAATTCAAATTTGAAAAAAAAATTATAACCTAAAACAATATCCGCGTCTCTGTCAGAAAAGGTCGTGTTAATTAGCAATTTTTCCAGCTCCTTACTTTTTTATATGATGAATTATCGGCTCCCATTTGTATTAGCTAGCATGTAAGTCAGCGGTTCAAACTTTGAGTCGTCTAATGCGCACAATAAACAGTATGTGTAAGAGAAAATACATTTGCTGTTACAATTTCATGCAGCTTCCTAATGGATTCCTTCATGAAAGATAAAATTTCCGAAAGTGTGTTCTTGCCGCATCCAAAGCTAAGGTTGAGTTAATTCAGTATTGATGGATTTCATTTTCTCAACACTGCGTCCGCCCTCACTCATGTGTACTACATTCGCACTCTCACAACAAAACGCAATTGTCAATAAAAGCAAATATATTGATGACTTTTTCATGTAAGTGGACAAGACGGTTGGCTGACTTGACTTCACGTGTAACAACACTACGGACGGATTATCCTTATCAGTTTCACTTTTCTCTATAGCTTATCCACTTAATTAACGTGGGAGGTTCGTCAAGACTGCATTTTTTTCCTCATCCCAAATACGGCTTTCCGTCTACCAACAAACCTCCTTGGTCGAACAGCAATAACGTAAAATGACATTAACTTTTGTTAAAAGTGTGTCAATCAGACGTAGAAGGAACAAGGGAACTCGTCTCGAGTGAAGAAAGAATTTTAATCGTTTTGCACGACAGTACCAAGTGCAGAAGATTTTGATTTCAGACAACAACATGAGGGTAGAAAAGTTTATACAATGACTTTAGCTCAGCTTAGTAAATTATGGTACTCATTCGATTTGATTCAACCCAGAGCAATTAAAGTGACGCAATTAAATGAAGTAAGTACAAAACGGAAACACCAAAACCCAATTTGTAGATATATAAGATTAATAGGAATGAATTGGCACAATATGAATGACATGTATCATTACTTGACACCTTATGTGATGGTGATTTTTTGCACATCTTTTCCGTTTTTCCTTAATAATCAAGACCGAAGGGTCTTTTTTTGTTATTTCTCCAAATCCAGACTCATAAGTTGTAAAGAATCAGCAACATGGCTGATACTTCAAAATTATTATAGAAATATGCTTTGAGAATCGCAATGATGTCAATGCCACAATTTTTCCCAACACCTCAACTGCAATGTGTCACACAGCATGAACGACGGCGACGTCAGGAATGGCGATGACCAAAATTGTTTAATTTCAAACGCATTTAAAATTCTACTCAGATAATTTAGTTGCCCTCCTTCCTCTTATCACTATATCTACTCCCCCGCACCGTAATCAGAATCAAGTTGAGAGATGAAATAAGAATGGACTGACTGACGCTTGACCCTATTGTACATATAATCAAATTGAGCTACCCAATTGCCTTGAGCTCTCATCAAAATCCAAAATGATGACACCAATTAAACCAAAGCATATGGCATTGCCTCTGTTATTGTTTGTAATTTGCTTTCCACTACCATGTGCTTCTCTATACGGGGATTTTTAATCCGACGACGTATCTAAATAAGTCTGTAATTACACTACACCCAACACCGTCAACACCCTCGATATTAATGTTTCTTGTGGAGCGTCAGGGAAAGATAAGAAGCTAGGTCATAGGTTATGACCTAAAAGCAAAGTGTGTTGTGTTTTCTTTCTACAAGTCAACTTCCCACAACCGAACACGAATGACATGCAAAGCAACGGAAATTAAAGAAAGGTAAATAAAAAAAGAGAAATTATTATCTACCCGCGAATGCCATCGTTTCTCTCTCTGCCGCCTTGGGTGCCGATAGACATGGCGAAGACGATCCAATGAACAAAGAATACTTTTGCAACTTGGGCCGTGCCGAGAATGGCCCCTTCCCCGCAAACTTGCAGAATAGAATAGGTACGAATTTGCCATAAAACCTAAAATACCTCACACGGAGGACACGATGAACGCCTTTGAGCGCGCCATGCAAGCAGACGCACGTACGTACGTTGAGGTCTGAATTACAATACAATTGCCGCAAATAAAGTTTTAGCAATGTGCCAAAGGACAACCCACCTGTCACCCTTTAGGCAACTGCCAGAAACGGCTTCCTCACTTCTTTAGGGCAGACAAAGAGGGAAACGGCAATTTTGACCAAATGGTTTGCCACACCACAAAGCACAAATGGCGCTCGAGCCACATAAACAAACAGGGGATTGCACCGATGATACCCCGATTGACAACTATTTTTCATTAAATCTCATTCGGGATTGCATGAACATGAGAAAACAATTTAGTAAATGATGTGAGTGCTTGCAGCCAATCATTATAAGTTTAATTCCTTGCTCATTACAAGCTGAAGATGAACAACGGCAGGTTACAAGTGAGTGCACGGAAGTAAACTAAAAGTTTGAGTGAAACCCATGTTAGATATAAATTATAATATTTTACCACAAAAAAATGTTTTGAAAAACTATAAATTAGTGTAATTGATATTGATAAATAGTTATTTTAAACTTTTAAACGTTATTTACGAAGAGCGGTTATAAATTTTTAATAACAATTTGTAATGGCGTAGATTGTTAAAATAATCCAGTCATTCAAATTCAGACACGGTAATACTAAAGAACACGGCAAAGGCGCGGCCGCACGCGGCTC
>JAAXYW010000136.1:0-56245 GCA_036851895.1 Orthonychiurus folsomi
CACTTGGGAACTAGGCTTAAAACTGTTAATGAGGTCAACGATAAGTTCTTGGGTCCAGTAGAACACCTTTGGTCATCGATTCAGCTAGAGGGCGGACACCTGCCAACCCCAGAAATTCCGGTGAGTGAGGAGGCAAAAAAGGAGAAGGCCTTATTACGTGAAAGCATTTTTGGGAAGCCCAAAAAGGCACCCAAGAAGCGAGGGAAGAACAAGAAGGGCGAAGCACAAGAGCAGGAGGAGGAAGACGCTTACGATTTTAATAATTTTCTTCATGATATTGGTTTGGAGGACGAGGGCGCTCAAGGCATCAGCTCAGATCCCGAAGATTACATAGATTTGCAAAATAGCTCTGACGAAGGCGGTGACGATAATATGATATCTGACTCGGACAAGGACACGTCTTCTGAAGAAGAAGAAGAAGAAGACAAAGAAGGTTCTCAACAGCAGACGTTTCAAGATTCAGATGATTCTGAGAAGGGTGATGGTGATGATGAAGATTTCAAGAAAGCTCAAGAAGAAGTCCAGCGAAACAAGGACGCTTTGGCAAAAGAGTATGAAAAAACGTTTGAGACTTTTTACAAATATGCTCTGGGTCGTGCAAAAACATTGGACAAGCGTGCACATGAGAAAGAAAAGGACAACTTAATGAGTTTTTTTGGCTATAACGAACAAAAATATTCATACGTTCAATCAATGACAAGGTGAGTGGAGCTTTTCATACTAACCTTCTTGTTATTAGGCTACACAGATAATGACAATACTCACAATATTAGTGTAAATACTATCTATACCCGTTACTATAGTCCTGACTTGGCGACAGTGAAGGGAGAAGTAATTGTCGACGACCCCGTCTTCAAGAACACGGAGATGCCGTTACTAGCTGGGGCTATTCCTCAGGAAGCCGCAAAGCAACTATCATGTCTGGCTCTCTACACATCATTATCAGATGAACCTGGGAATTTTCAGTGGAGAATGGTCAACGTTGTTGACCAGCTTACCAATGATCTGAAGTTCAGCAAGCAAGATTTGGTAAGTTGAAATTAATTATGACAATGAGTAGCAAGTTTAATTAATTTTATTGCCTTGGTTTGTATCGAACAATCTAATTTCTCCTGTTTTTAATAGCGCTCTCGCCAACTAGGGAATATTGGTCCCCGCGATCTATTGAGTAACGATCCGGATGATTGCGTCATAACTGTGACAATGTATCAACCGTGCGAAGTTCCTGAAGGAGACTATTTTTACGATTTGAAAACGTGAGATATTTTCAGTCAATTTACTGGGGCGTATGCATGTTACAAAGTGTAGTATTTAGTATTGTGGTATTCCTTGGGGTGGCTTTGTTGAAACGTTGAAGCGTACGTAAACGTAACGGGTAAATTGGTGATTGGTATGCTCCTAACAAATATAAACGTCGGTTTTATGTTTTATTGTGGTTTTACGGTTATTCAAATATTCCCATTAAAATGTGTTTAATTTTGCATAAGCGTAATTGATAACTTTTAAGCCATCGCCAATAATTTAAACCAATTATGTAAAATTTACCTATTACCTGTGCAGGAGCCAAGAGCCTAAAGCGGGAATGATCATTGAAATGCTGACCAGTCAAACGTTGGAAGACTTGACGAAGTACCTTTTGTGCCAGGCGGACTATATATGCACAAAAGACTTTCCGCAGACCTTCGAGACTGTTGGCTCACAACAACTACTTCATGAATTAAAGGACCATATATCAGGAGTGATTACCATTTTTCAAATTTTAGCTATAGTATAATGTGCTATTTGGGCCTGATACTTCGCAATCAATGCAAAAAATTCAAAATGTGAAAAATTATTGCTTGTTCTAGAACCAATACAAGTCAAGGGTAATTCATGTTGGTAAGACAATTTACACTGACGGAGGTCCCGCAAGTTTGGAATTCACTCGGAAATTGAACAAATGGGTTGATCAACACCCCAAAAAAGGAAATCAAGCGTTTCAAAGCCGGGTTACTGAAAGACACGAAAATTAAAGATTTGCATCTGCGTTTTGGCTTCCCGTACGTGTATATGCATCAAGGAAATTGCGAGCACATCCTTGTATTTAACAGTGTGAGGTAGGTCATGTCTGGGTGTTGAGTAGGGCGTTCAAAACCGGTTTCAGGGCCGGTTTTGAAAACCGGTTTTTTACGGTTTTCGGTTTTACCGAAACCGGTTTTATAATTCCTCAAAACCGGTTTTTTTCGGGTTTTTTCTCCCAATATAAGCCTATGTTAAAATTTCAAAAGTGACGTTATCTGTGAGATGGTATTTTTAAATGCATTCTTCAAATTTAGCCAGTTCAAAGTTCGCAAGTGATTTAGTTCAGGAGAAAAGAAATACATCAAGAAATCAAACTGACATTTATTACATTTATTTATTTGTTATTGTTACATCAAGTTTGCCTTGTTACATGTCTTTGTATAGGGCGGTTTTGAAAACCGGTTAAAACCGTTTTAGATATCGTAAAACCGAAAAAAAAACCGATACCGGGTTTGAGGTTTTGTCTCCGGTTTTGAACGCCCTAGTGTTGAGTCTACTAGGCTACAGCAAATTTTTTGAGCATACGCAAAACCTTAACAAGATTGCTGTTCGGACTTAGTGTTACGTTTTCTTGTACAGGGCTGCTCTGAGAGTTGAACACAAGGAATTTCCTCGACATGAGAAGATTATGAAATATCCCACGAAGTACTGCCGTGTGGATAACGAGAATTTGGCCAGGTTAGATAGTTTTAATTTTATTTATGATCTAATGTCGAGACATAATGGCATGGGTTAAAGGGTTAACGTAAAATATTGTACTTGTTCAGATGGTCTGTTGTTGGCTGTGATCGTGTGCCCGAGGATCCAATGCTCATGTGCACTGATTGTGTCAACAAATACTGCTACATGGGAAAAAAGAAAGTAGGGGAATTCAAGCTTTTCCCGTATCTTCAATTCTTGCATTTCGCTTGAAATCTTAACCGAAGTTGTGTTTTGTAATTTCTGTCTGTTTCTACAAACCAACTAGTTGGAATAAAGAGAAAAACTGTTAAACCGTTTCTTTTTGCTGAGTCTTTAGCTGGTTTTTTCAACCTTGTAACCTTGTTCTTTCAATTTGCACGGATAATTCGATAATCTTACTCTCATCATATTAAGATAAAAAAAAAGCAAAGACGTGCTCATTTATTCGAGTTACTTTGCAAAAATTTGACGAAGACGACGACTGTCTCCCTTTGCCATCTGTGGATGCTCAGAATTCAGACTCAATGGCGGTCTTTTCGCCCACAAAATCAAATACAGACATGAACTGGGTTGTTAAGTGTGGAACCCAAATTTGTTCGTACGCCTTTATTTAGTTTTGTTTAAGACTTGAATTTGATAATTACACGATTGGACTCCTGACTTCAGTCTTTAATTGACACTACATTGAGTGTAACAATGTGAACATTAAAGTACGCTTTATTAGGAAGGGTAAAAATGATTTGAAGTTCAGTGCGGAACATTTTGCTTTCATTCCAAGCAAGTGCAGTTGGCAGTATAATGGAGAAACCACGGAGGACTATTTTAAAGAGGAAATTAAGGGACCATACTGATACTTCTGGTCCTGCCATCAGTGAAGGCATTGCCCAAAAACGCGTTCGTTTCTATTCTCCAGCTTATAGAAAGGAATATGACCCAGAAGATTCAGATGATCAAGGAGTCCTGGATGACACGGAGGATTCTTTAACTATTGACGAGTCCAGTGCCAGTGTTGATGAAGTATATGCAAATGTAAGTAAAGTACAATCGTTGGACAAAATGGTAGTAATTAACCCGCTGGCTATTTATTATCCGGCTAGGTCGAGAGTTCTGCACCACAAGAAAGTAATTTGTTACTACCAAATGGTATCAAAAATGAAGGAAGAACAGCAAACAGTAAATGAACCATTTTTCTGATTTTCTAAATAGCCTTTGCATGTATTCATGTGACATGTTGAGTTAACCATTATTTTTGTTGTTCAGAAAATCACATTGAAGAGACTGAAGCCGCTCCAAACTTAACAGATGGTGGCAATGCATACGCAACCGAAACAACAGAAGTTTATTATGGATGTGGGGAGTCAGGAATTGGCAATTCTTCGGACGAATCAAACCAATCATATTTGCCACCTTGTAATGATGGTCATCATGGAAGTACTGCAGAAGTACAGGATGCTGAAAGTAGTTCCACCACGGAATCCTGCAATGGAAATGATGGGGATCACGGTAAGACATATAATGTAATCTCTTTGGATCTTAAGCATTAAAGACTAAACACCAGTAAGATATGATATTTGTGTTCCGGCTTCTCGTATTTATTTAAATAGCTAGGCTAAACCTAGTGCGGAGATTAACATAGCGTTTACCTATTCAGAAACGATAATTATGGCCGGTCCAGACACCCCACTCCCTCCACGGCGCATTTATTCATTGAAACCAATGCATTTCAGCAAAGAGCCTTTAGACTTACGTTGTGAATGGGATAATTGCACTTATGCAACCAGAATCCTCAATGTATTTATGGAGCATGTTGTCAGTCATACTCCATCGGTAGAAATCTCACAAGACGAATTATCTCAAGTTCAAGGTAATCGACTAATGGATATAATTCTGTTAAGTTTACTTTGGTGGCAATAAGCCATTCGTGTCGTGTCTAGTATTTTTAAAGTATCGATGTATTGTAATTTAGTTCTTCTGGTTTGTAATTGGAAAACTTGTCCGTTCAAAACCCCACGATCTCAAGATCTGGAGAGGCACATTTACCTTCATGGGTATCACACAAAACTGAAATGTATAGGAGCTAACACTGCAAAGAGATCGGACTTAAATGTGAGTATTGCGTGATATTCTCGGGATGGATTTTACTTAATGGATATGTACTTTAGATTTGAATTAAATGAAAATAATCCCGGCAACCTTTTTTCAGTCCTGCAATTCTGATCCGAGGAACGGCAATATACTTCCAGACCTTTCAGATAGACTGATCTGTGCTTGGGCTGATTGTTCAGAAAAATTTATTAACATTCAGCAATACTATGATCACATTCGGTACCATTGTGAAGATAACGAAAAGGGTCGACACGTTAAAGGTGGGATTCCGTGCCTCTGGGCTGGTGAGTTAACGCTGTACAAGTTTTATATATGATAGATATATATATATATATATCATATGATAATATTTACCCAACTAAAACCCATTATTAGGCTGCAATTCTTCGTACAGCAACATTGCGAGGCTGCGAGATCACGTCAGAAGTCACACTCAAGAAAAGATGCTCTCGTGTCCTATCTGTGGTGCTCTATTCTCAAACCGAACAAGATTCTTTGATCACTGCCGCAGGCAAACTTTACTTGGTCAGAAAATCCAGTTTCGTGCCTGCAGTAAATATTTTTATAGAGAAAACATTACCGAACAAGATTTGTTGTTGGTGTTTCTTTAGATAAACAAAATTATGCTTGCGAGCTGTGCATGAAGATGTTTTCAACAGCTCGATTACTACGTGACCATATTAGGTCACATGTAAATATCTACAAGTGCCAACAATGCGAAATGTCTTGCTCATCTACAACAGCCCTCAACTCCCACGTCAAGTATCGACACTCTGATGAGAAGCCTTTCCAATGTCCAACCTGTTCTTATGCGTAAGAAAAATCTATTGAGCGTATCCACTTTTATTGGACTAATATTGAATCTACTTATGTTTATTTTTGTATTTTTCAGAGCTAAGACACAAAGTGACCTTGGCCGTCATATCAAACTTCACGAACAAGCCATTCGGAAGTGCGAAGTGCCTGGCTGTGATTACCAAGCTAAATCTGCAATTGCCATTGAACATCACATTGGAAAAGTTCACGAGAAATCCAAACAGGCGAAATACCTTTGCCACATTTGTGATAAAAAATTTCTACGAGGATATTATTTGACAAAACATTTGATCAACATTCACTCTCTTCAGTGGCCATCCGGTCATTCCCGATTCAGGTAATTGCAAACTACTAAAGTGAAACATTTAACTTCGTGCAATTGAAGTTTGAGGTGCACTTTGTTTTTATTTTTACAGATATAAATTAGGTGAGGATGGACTGTTTCGTTTGTGCACTTTGCGATATGATCGTACTTACACTGAGTCAGAAATTTCCGAAGCGGAAGACGAAGCCCAGGAGGAAATTTTAGATCCGTTATCCATCAAAGACTTGTCCGTTGGAAAAGAAGCTAATAATGCGGACCAAGAAGTTATAGCACCGAATAGGACTAGACGTGAATTTACGTTCACGGAGCAAATTCTGGAATACACTCAGCCAGTTCCTCAGAATGTCACTTATGTTTTGTATCCAACGAGTGATATGAACGTCAAGCTATAATATCTTTTAACCGTTCTTGATTATTCGACTATATTACTGTTACTTAATTCAATCTTCAACCGTTAGTTCATTTACTTAATTTTAATTCAAATTTATACATTTAATTATTGTTCTTCACTCCTAAATACTCTAATTGTTTTCTATGCCCTGGGAGCTATAAAAGTCCGTTTTCAAATACAGCGATATGGGTTTTAATGTAACTAGTTTGCTTATAATTATTACCTTGTGCTCAGTTGAAATTTGTTGCTCATCCCGTAATACCACCAATGCTTCTATAGTTAGACATACATACTACTGAAAAAATTGTATTGAATTCTTTATTTCACATGGGGTAGGTGCTGGCTCGACGTTACATCATTTTAATGGTTTCTTTAGCATTTCAAATAGCTGGCTTAAATACGGCGGTAGTTCATCCCAGGGATTATTTCCACCGTCATGGGTCACATAGATAAAACCGACACAAGGTTTTGTGGACAAGATCTGAGTCTCATTTAGTGCAGGAATGTTGTAGGGAAAGATCCCCCATTGTCGTCTAGGGTATTTCAAATGCCAGCCACAGGTTTTATTTTCATTTGGAAATCCCGTACCATCTTCAACGATCATAATAGTGTCCAGGATCCCAACATACTGTGGAACAACATCCGTGCCAGGGTTTCCAACCGTAAATGTGTATCCTTCGTTTTTTGCATATTTTCCTAAGTTGAGATAATAGCTCAAATGAGCCTTGTCATTATCAGCCGTCATTTCATCGAAGAATATTCCCTCTGGGTTGTAGAATGTTTTCCATTTATCAACTTCTTCTTGGACAATGATTGCACTTCGCCTAGTGTAGTTCGTACTTACATAGCCCAGGGTGCGGATACCAGCAGACTTAAGTCTCTGAATTGCGTTTTTATAGTTTGTGTCAACTTCATTGGAAGGTCCGCTATTCACATTGACAATCGCCCAAACTTCTATTGGGTAGGCTGCGTAGGCATCAATGAGAGGTTGCCAATTGTGTACTCCGCTTTGTTCTTCTGGGTATAAGTACAATGGAACAATAGTGCCTGTGGATCCAGTGTCAACTAATTTTGAGAAAATAGATTTTGGAATATTAAATTACGCAAGAGAGTCGTTTTCGGATATGGTTACCAAATGTAAATTGTTTTACCTTTTATTCCTGGCTTTGGTTTATGAACGCACCCGACGGATGACCTGAATCCGAAAAGTACGGCAACGACTGTTATTGCATTGGAAAGTATGGGATTGTACATACTGAAAAATGTTAGATGGAACTATACTCAACTAACAAGATATTCAAACTCGGATTGCAAATGTACTGGTAATGTTGGTTTAGCGTTAAATTTTAGTGAGTTTCACAGGTCTGCCGACGACAATGCATGCAATGAGCCCGTGCAATAAATTACCCTCCATTCATGGCCGGTTTGCTGAACAGTTTTGCATATTTTATCCAAAACTTAATGCTGGGGCATGTAATTACATGCCACTTTAACAAATTTGAAGCATTGCCAGCACTACTTGGGGAACTACAAGACTTCATCGCATTCGCAACTACGCAATTTGCTGACACGTAATGTTCAAAGGACATTAATTGGCGTATACACATGCATTGCACAATTATTACAGCCGGTAAAATGAATCGCGCGTGTGTCCATATGAATAACAGCCGGAATTTATTTGCGGAATATGAATTTTCCAGTACCTACCTGATTGTATAGTAACTAAGACTATTCAGAAAGTTTTTGAGTGCGAATGGACAACAATGATGGAGGTAGATGCTTGCATACATAATAGGAAGCAGTAGGTAATGTAATTATATTTTATATACTCAGCATACGATACAAGACACATACTTTGTAAATGCAGAACCAGCTACTCCTGTTTTGCTTCACGTAATCGCAATGCCAAATATTCACAATTCTTTTATGGAAACAGAATGTATATATTTTTGAATCCGTTTGGCTCCAAGTTAGATTCAACAAAATATTCTGGTGTAGTAGAACCCTAAAAATGACCCGCTACGCTGCTGCTCTGGCTTGTCGATGAAGCGTAAAATTGAAATATTTGTAGAGAACACTTTAGGACTCCTAAATTTTGGTTTATAATCTAATTTAATATCAATACATTGCAAGATGCCAGGTGTGCAACACTTGTTGTGCCTCTATATTTATATTTGCCCGAACAAAATGAAAACATCTAATGTACAATACCAGGATTTACTCTTGGGGTTGAATTCAGACTAGGTAAACACATTTCAAATCGTTAAAGGTCAAGTTCAGAATCTACATGTTTGCTAAACGCAATAAATTCCTTTTTTACCCCAAAGCCTGCATGCTCAATTTAAAAAATATTTTTAGTTCGGATCTATGTTAAGACTGATTTCTTTTTACTTAGGACATCAATTTTTGTGTCAGATATGGCTCATCCATTTGCATCTCGAGAGTCCTACCAAGCTTTCAAAAGTATCAAGGATTTAACGGCATGGTTAGCGATGTAATTTCCTTTTCATGCCATTTTCAAATGCACAAGAACACAAATTTTCCATACATGCCACCTTTCCAACAGATGGACTTAATTTGTCGGTCGATGGAAAGTTATATACTTACTGTATGTGTGTTTTTACGGGTCTCACCGAAATGAATATACATGAGGATAATAATTATAGGGCATTGATCTGGAGTCTATGAAAAGTTCATTCAGAACAATATCATTTGGTATCATTCCTCGTTTAGAACCATACCACTTATCGTGTCAGTCAAACTTGGAATGATGGCATACTCTCTTAATGCGGTAGCATTGCTTGCAAGTATTGCGGCATTAGCAGGCGTCCATTCTCAATTCTTTCATCCAATTTTAGATGATAAATCTTATTTGGATAACATGGAAATGGACGTGAAGGCGGAAGTTGAGCAAACTGCTTCCGTTCTTTTACGAGAAGCCAGACTCGTCGAAATGGCCACAAGGGAATACATTGGATCCAAATTAAAGGAGAACGTGTTCAAGGTTTGCAATTTAGACATTTCCGATTAGAGATTTTTGAGAAAAATCAACACAGCAAAATCGGCACACTGATTTGTGTTTTTGTCCAGATTCGTTCGAAAATACAAGAAAATATTGTTTAATGTAATTTGTTGTAGAATGATTATTATGTTCGTATTCTGAAAACGGTTGTATATTGTCAGGCGCTGAGAGTTTTGGCCGAGCAAGAGATGTCCAAGATTGAAGAGTCACCAAAATCTCGACGAAAGCAACTGCGGCAAGAGGCGGAAGAAGGAGAAAGTAGTGGGGGAAGTGCAGGGGAGTCCAGCGGAGGCTCAGATGCTGGAGAGAGTGGCGGTGGAGGCGAATCTGAGGCTGCAGCTACGACGGAATTAACGGGACTTGGAACCGCCGTCAAAATCAATCAAAATGTTTGTATAAATTGGAGAAAATGTGTCATTTCAATTATGCTCTCTAACTTGATTTTGTTTAACATTTTTAAATTTAAACCAAACCAGGTTTTCAAGTTTATCGGTGACACATTCAAGATCATTTTCAAGGGATTGGGTGGAAAAGTAAAGAAAGCCCCAAAACAGTACGTGGATGAAGCAGCCTCATTGATGAATGAGCCATTCTCTGAGCAACTTTTGGGTTTGGTCGGTCTCATGGCCAATGAAAGTCAAGTGGAATTAGTTCAGCCAAAACTTAGCAAGCCCGAAGAATACGGAGTTTACAACGCCTTGTTTCATCGTGGCTTGGCTCGGTCTCAGTATCAACAGGCTAACCCAAGCAAAGGTACATGCTTGTAATTATTACTTTATAGGATAAATATATCAAAGCATTTGATTCATTTTTCTCGTTTTTAGATCTTCCTAATTTGTCAAGATTTAATGTGGATAGTTTTGTGGAAAGTTTCAAGGCCAGCGTTGACGAAGTTCAGGATCCAAATATGGTTCTCGATCTGTACCGCGGCGTTAGAGAAAGCTATAAGTTCTTAGAGTCCATGACCCTTCTTCATGACAGAATCCGAAACTTATAATTATATAGGCGGCATTAAATATAATTTCATACAGCACATATATGAAACATCTAAGTGGTTGCTCATTATTATTAGTGGAAATAAAAGCGACGAGTTAAAAAAGTGATCAATAACGATTTATAATTATAATTATTGGTGTGGTTCAGATCAAAGGAGATTAGGCAATTTAAGCTTAATATCCGTCTTGCTAATTGAAGTACCATTTGATAAATAAAGGATACAAATAGCTCGACGGATAATAAAATTTCAATCAATCAATCTAGAGTACAGTCTCATAAGACATTATCTCAAGCAGGCAATCATGCTGATTGATTCTAATTAAATTAATCACATGACCGAACTTTCTTGTCAAATTAAAAAAATGGTTATTAGATGAACATGCAATCGTAAGATCCAATTATTCAATGAAGACAGAAAAATGCTGTCCTTAACCCCAAACTATATCGAGTGGCACATACCATTCCTGAGTTCACTTCGAGTTGGTCTGCCTACAAAAGCGCGTTAGTAAAAGTTTTGTGTAACATAGTTCTGTAATTCTGAGACACTGGCAACAAGAAGATGGATCCCGTGCCTGTTAGAAAATCCGCCGAGAAGATCCCAGTGCTAAACTATTTGCGAGCTATGCTAGACTTTGGGTTTTTCTCGTTTACGATTCCCTTCAGAATTAAATGGACAGCCAACAAAGGATACTTCATTTACGTGAATAGGATCCATCAAGTTACGGAAATACAAATATTGGTGTTCAGGAATAAAAGTTAATTTTAATTGCAAATTTAACGCAGGTGCTTTGCTGTATTATTCAAATCCTGGTCATCTATGAATCCTTGGCCTGGCTCATCCTTATTCAGCGTATTGTGGCAATGGAAAACAATCCATATCATTACATGCGAATTGCCCAATTACTAAAATGCACAGCATTCTGCTTTGTGTTTTTGTATACGTTTTGGTTGAGAAAGGCAAAATTTGGGATTCTTCTGAAAAAAATTCAAGCTCTGAATTTCTTATACAACAATTCCAGGAGCCACTGGAAGGTAATTTTAAGATTAAGATACCCACAAGGTTTATATATGAATTGTATTTGATCAATAAAATTTGATGTTTATTGAAAGACATGCATCGTTGCTTATGGGATATGCCTCTGTGCGATTTTCTGGGCATTGGCAGAGTTCTTGGCATTGAATTTTGGATTAATTCCTGTGGCCTCCGGCTCTGGTGGGCGACTTTCAAACATGGTGGAAGAAGCCCAGCATTTGTATTTGTTTCCATCAGCCGACACACCATTTTATGCTATATCAAACCGAACAAATTCAAATGAAGTGGTTTTAAAAATTGGACTCTTGGATATTCTTGTCACAATATTGCACACATTCGCTGTGCTTCCGCACTACATTTGCGTTAATTCAGCGGACAAGATTGTCCTTCTATTGGCAATATTGTCCAGATGCCTTGTGATTGACTTTGTTACTTTTGCTAGGAAACATGAATGTAAATTAGACGAGGTAATTTTGCAAAACATTTGGTTAAATTACCAAGATGCTAATTTCTAAACAAATTCAATTAATGGCAGGTTTTTCAAAATTACGAAGCGTTGAAAGACCAAATCCGTGCCATCAATGAGGCGATTGGAATGTTAATTTTGTTTTTTGTCGGAGGCTGTCTCCCATTTTATCCGACTTGGACGGGAATAATATTTTTTCATCAAGATGCTACTTGGTTCCAATATGCGCAATTCATTTCCTTCTTTGGCATGTTTTTTTTAATACTTGGTGTTGCAGCTGATGTCAATTTTAAGGTTCAAAATTTTGCCGAAAACCAAAAAAATAATTTTGACAAGCATTGATACATTATAAACTCTTAATTTCAGGCTGGCGAGTTCTATACTTGGATTTCGTCAATGGAAATGAGGAATTTATCTACTCCTATTTCCAGTAACAAAGTGAATGCAATCATGATGGACATGTATTCTGAGCAGATCGCATTGAGAGGTGGTGGATTCTTTAAGATGACTTACGGATATTTTGGAACGGTAAGCCAAATTGGAAAGCATTTTCCTAAACAAACTTTATTTTTAACAATGACATCTTGTTTTTCTCTGTGTCCAATATTATAATAGGTGCTATCCGTAATTGTCACATACACAATCATTATTGTACAATTTCAAATGGCAAGTAATCGCAATTAGTAAACTGAACTAACACACAGCGCATGACAATTTTCATTTTGTGGCTTTCTCTGGTCATTTGGATTTCTAATTGAGCAAGTAGACTCCCACCACCACCTGTGGAATGCAAATCCTGAAAACAAAGGTCCAAGCATGATCACTTTAAGGGAACACGTAATTTGCTTAATAAAAGTTCAGAGTTAATTCGGAAGAAATATTCCGCCTACACCTTCTTACGACAGTGTACCAACCTACTTATGTAAAACAATATGTTTGCAAATAATGTGGTAATCAGTAAAATTATTAGGAATTCAATTCCTGAAATTCAATCAATCACATTTCTTCCGCTTGTTAGTATGTATAGTAAGTATATTGTAATATAAATTTGAACAAAGTGAAATTAAACCAGTCACTAAGTCAACATTTAGCTAAAAGTGATTCTCCATAAAGTACTCAATTGAAGCGTATGCAACGTAATGCAGTACAAACCTATTACCTGTTTTAACTCCACTGTAGTCCCGCGCATGCGCATGCATGACGTATTTCTGGCTAGCCCAAAAATATTTCTCAAGTCATCGTAATGCTTAAAGCAAATAATCCGGACATTGTAGAAATAGTCATTACTGACAAAGCTAGTTCCACCATGCATTGTCACGCATGCATACATGCATCAGAACGCAAATATTAAATACGTCCATGCATTAACGAATTCCGGGGAAATAGAAACGGAAGTTAGATTATTACTTAAAAGGAGATGAATTCAAGATTAAATATCAGTGTCTGGTTAGAATTCATTGTGAAATTAGCAGCATGAAACAACGAGTAGTAGCATTGCTGGTCGTTTTGACGATTGTTGGCTGTACTTCGCCAGTAATTGGACAACGATGTAAATTCAGCGGCCCACAGGATTCCCAAACATTGAGAGGAAACAATTTTCTTACGAATGTCGGATCAGGGACATGTCTTCGAGTGGATCGAGTTGGTGGAATTCGTTTGCCTGTCAAATTGAACACTTGCTCGTGGAAGTAAGAACCTAAACATAAAAAGATATGGAGTATATATGTTATTAATTACTGTATTACACTACACTACGCCTTATAAATAGCAACGTCTTTCCACCACTGGAGCAAATGTTTGGTTTCTGGAATCACAACGGCGGCAGCACAGTAAAACCAAAGTACGAGCCAAATCGAGAACGCTGCCTTTCAATATTCGGTGGAAGTTTGGTCGCAACGACATGTATCCCAAAAAATGATGATCAAACTTGGATTTTCAATCATGTGAGAAGTGGACTTTATCAAATGATGAAGAGGTCAAACCGCCGGTGTCTCCGAGCTCAATCAAAGTTTCAGAATAGCCTTGTGATCGAGGGTCCATGTAATCCAAGCGACAATATGCAATTGTGGCGCATTTGCACTAAATAGAATGTTTGAATGTTGTAAACCGTTTGAATCTGTCAATTCTTAATTCCCAAAAAATAAATTTGTTCGTTGAATAAAAGTAAGTTTGCAAGTTAACATTTAATTTCATTGCTGTTGCATACGAACACGACAGATTATGTATAGCATATTCCTTTGGTGCATATATTAGATTTGAACATGAGAACATTTTATCTCAAAGCCCAAAGTCAACAAGCCCAATCATCCGTCGTATTTGCATATTTACTAAAAGGGACTGGCGGGACTTAATAACTTAATGGGTTGCTCTTAATAACATTATACCCGAAGATAATTGAATAGAGGTAGCTGAGGGATTGTTACGATTGGAGGGAGTGCGGTTTGCGGTTCACAAATTTCTATTTAGAATGACTCGTTCATGTTATTTAAATTATTTTACAGTTTTTATTAACTTAGGGTATTATGTCTGTGTCATTCCGTTCAAATTTAAGTACTATGAGAAGGGAAGGGTGTCTTTCCACAAATATTTGCCACAACAGGTAATTCAAGAACAAATAATATTATTTTATTTTAATTGGTAATTCATTTCTATTAAAAACTAGCTTATGTGCGCTTTGATGCAAATGATGATCCTCTATCAAGCCGTCATGAACTTTGTAAATGCACCCTGGGCTATTTCCGACTCCAAACCACCGTTCAAATATATTTGGTTTGGGGAAGTATCTGTAACTCCGTTTACTTTAACTACACTGTTCTACACTTTTTGGTTCAAGCAAAACCTGTTCATTGTGCTGATTGACGGACTGCAGCAATTAGGATTCCAAATAGAAACCCCTCAAAAATACAGAAAGGTAATTTCAAATATTTATTTTGTTATATATCAAAAATTGTTAAGAATAATTTTTTAAATGCTTGCTTTATAATTTCAGACAAAAATGATTGGTTTCGGAGTTCAATTTATTGCCCTTACCATGTTTGTCATGGAACGATTTGTGAAGCTGTTTGGAGTAGATGGAGAGTTCGAGGAAATATTTCGTTTCCTGAACAAAGAGGCGACCGACATTTATTGGTTCATAGGCGCTAGGGAACCAGATCCTCAAACCTGCCTTGTCCCAATCATTATCCACGTCATTGTGTCAATTCCAATGGCATTCGCTATGTTGAATTTGAATGGGATAGCCACCCTCAGTGCACTGTGCTTCAAGCATATTATGACAGACTTTATTAACTTTTGTAAATCATCAAACAATCAGGATATGAACATGGTACGTAATTATTTTTTTACTTCTTCAACGACTAATTCCAAGAATGTATTCATTTTTAAAGTACTTCCTTAATTATTTGTAGGTGCTACAGCACTACTACCAGGTTAAAGACCTGATCCGAGTTACAAATGACATCTTCGGGCCCGTTTTATTTATAGCTGTGATATTATTTCTGCCATTTTATCCAGCCTGGGCTGGAGTTCTATTGTCAAATTGGAGCACTTTGGAAATTGTATTTAAATATGGGATGAGCTTTGCAGTGTTTACCTACAGCAGTGCCCTGATCTTAGCTTGCATGTGGGGCTCGGATATTAACTCAAAGGTTAGCTCACACGCCAAAATAATAGACTTTTATATGCAAAACACATTTTCAATTTGAGCGGCGTTCAATTTTAGGCAGGGGAATTTTATGGTTGGATTTCGACCAGACTTAATTTGAATGCTGGTTTCTTGGGTACGACGTATTTGCCATCCCTGCATATGGACATGTCATCAAATCAAATCGCACTCAAATGCGGAGGTGTATACCCAATTACGTATGGGTTTTGTGGAAGTGTGAGTTCAGCATGGAAAAGAATTGTTGCTTTAAAAACTCTTAAATTAATATACATTCAAATCTACTCATTGCAGATGCTTGGGATGTTTCTGACTTACACAATTATCATAATACAATTTTCGCCGGAGAAAGTCACTTTGTAGAAATAGTTTACCTCGCATCAAGCAGCCATGTGGTAGACTGCATGCTTCAAAAAATTGTAAAGGAACCTCATTCATACCACAAATTAACGACAAACTATTACTAATTATAAGCAACCCTTACAACAGCGCAGTTACTAAACTCAGGGTTTTGTGACATATCGTACACTAATCGCAACTACATGTCCATCATATTTTCAATTTATTTCATTACAACTTGTCACATAATCATTACCTGTCGCGCGGCGCCGTACAAGAATACTGCGTTTTAGCAACTGGAAACCGATGACAAAATAAAAATATTACACAAAACTATATTGTTTGTACGCACTATTGTACTACACCGTACAGCCTTCAGCGCAGCGTGGTTTTTTGAGCATAAACACATTTCCGTTTTTCCTACAATAAATTTTCTCCTTGTGCACAGCTTGGCTTCATTTGATGAGGACACAAATTGTGCTCCCTTGGTAACCGGCCACATGCCCTCAATGCTATTCAAACACTTCGCTAATTGCACAATTCCATTTCATTACATAAGCTTAACTTCTTACGAATTGCATTGCTTCACAGTGGTGGAATGTATTCTTTCCTTTCCTTCTAATCCCACGTCCGGTGCCGTGGTCTGGTCCGTCTCATCCGCCGCGCCGTGTGGCGGATTTAACACGTCCACACCAGCTGATAATTACCAAATATTGAATTGTGTGTGTTATCTGACGCACTACTCCCATGTATGTACCATATTCCCTTTACTGGGCTCCAATTAATTCGTTTATCTGTAGCAATTGACAGGTGATTCAAGGGTTTGCATTTACATTTAAACTGTGTGACAAATCCGAGAGAACGAATTCCATTGGATGCATAGCATACGGGTTTGGCGCTGATAAAATCGTCAAGCGCCGAAAATCCACGGGAATCGATTTCCGTGACTCAAGCAGCCGAACTCCGGCCGCGTTCATTCCACTTTTGTCTCCCCACCCGGTAAGGTCGACCGACCCTTTTCCTCCTCCGCAAATCACGACAGTTTGAATGAAACTTTTACATGAGGAAACTTGAATTCACAACATTTACCATTTTTACATTAGGCCAAAGTCCAAGTAGTAGTTCAATTTTGAAGTAGTAGTGTGACGTCAGCGGGAAATTTGGTTTTAATTCAAAGAATTTAGTTCCTCTCTCCAAATTTCCACGGCTTGATACAAAATGTGGTTCCTTCGATTCAACAAAAGTGGGTGGCTTCAACTGATCTGCATACTATCTGTGGAGATTCTAATTGCTGTACAGGTAAGGAAATACTTAATTAGAAATTATGTAATTAGAAATTATTTTGGCTTAGCAGTTTGGAAATAACGAAAGGCTTTTCAAAATTATTGAACCTGGAATAGGCAAGCTTTATTTTGAAACACTAATGGTCAGGTATATTAAACGAAATCTCGTCACCTCTTTCATTAATTATGGGATCTATTTATTACCAGTTCTGCCTATGGCCTAACATCAAATTAGAATAGCATAGCGGTGTGTTTATTCAACTACATAATGTAGTTGCAAGCTTATATCATATTGTATGTTGTTGACATTAATGAGTCCACTTCTCCTCCGATCCGAAGTTTGTCTAACCTGAATTGAGGAAAAGTATAGGAAAATCCTGACATTAGTAGGTTTGACGGAAATTGCTTCAGCTCCAGTTTTTTATTGCGAAACCCTCAAAAACTTGCAAGGTTAAACCCGGAATGCACAGCGTGCTCCGTCTGTTTTGTGTATTTATACACTGCTAGTGGGTAAGATAAATAAATGCCTTCATTTAGCTCGCGTGTTGGCGGTAAAGAGCTTCAAGGGAATTTATTATTGATTCCTATGCCTTGTAGTGTTGTAACAAATACTTTTTAATAGCTTTCTCTTCAAATGACTCCGAGGAGGCCCTATCAGGCATCTGACATTTGCACTCCATCAAATTAATAATTGGTGTGGGCTATTCTTTCTGGTTGATGGGCTACACTGGGCTTGAGCAATAAAAAGAAAAATTAGTACTATCCACTTCTACTAGCCTAATACGATATGGCTATGTAGCAAATTAAGTTGGCTTTTGCTGTTGTGCTTTGCACGTATCTGTAGCAAATGGTATCGCATTCAAGTTTCAACAAACCATTCAAAAGTTTGTCGTTCGAAGTTAAGCGAACTTTGGCCATTCTTAGAGGTCGGAAGTTCTTAATCCTTAAAAAGTGCAAAATGGAAAACGAGAATTCCGGGAGTCTGCAGGCTATAACTCATAGAATATGAAATACCCGTTCGTTTTGCGTAACATGTTATTTGAAGGATATTATCCCAATCCTTGCAGACCCGCTCCAAACCCCAGGCATAAACTTGACGCAAATATAAATAGACTCTCAAACATCTGTATATGATGTCTTACTACGCACAAGGCACAAATGTCGTCAGTTCGTTCATTCATTTTCAAAATGTGAATTGCCTTTGCGGAAATGAGTCTGAAACGAGAGACACGATGAAATATCGGGCATTATTGCTTTGAGTTCGTTTTAATATAAATTCCACCTTGGAGACAGGTGGGGTGTGTCAGGGAAGAGCCCTGTAGATTTCGTATTTCTCAAATATTTATCTGCGTCATTGCAAGGCTGCCGCGCGCGGAGCCTACCGCGCAATAGGCAGGCTGGCTGTCTGATCTCTGAGAAAAATCGATTCTTTTTCGCGTGCAAAATGAATGTAAGCTAATGGAAGAGTGACGTGATATGCTAGTGTGGTAGCATGGAAAAGCAGAATGCGAATTCGGAATTGCGAATGGCAAACCTCTCCTCTAGTATCCTCTTTTTGCATCTACCGTTTGTCGAATCTTGATAGGGAAACTGTCAAGTACGGAGCACGCGACTGTCATTTCGTACGTGTGTAGCTGGCTAGCTTTATTTGCCACTCCAAACAAAAATTTAATGAAGTATCACTGTCTTGTCAATTCAAATTGAGACCTTTTCACAGTGAGGGATTTGACTCCGTCTTGGATTCTTAACGAGGCAGGCATTGGAAAATTGAAGGAGATTGGTAGATGTTATCGGGAAGGAGAATATTACAAAATATACGGGTGTTCAAATCACCTGCCCATTGCCAAATGCGCAAATTTCAGAAATTGGGTAAATTGTAGTTATCATCATTTCGGCGTCAGATTACCCTTGCAAATAAGGCATGGTATTTTCATTATTCAATTTGATTCACATTTTTGTTTTCAATTGCATACTTTTAAATATTTGCCTGAGTCAGACGTCAGACTTGTAAAGAGGCTTTTGCTTTTGAGCAAATATGAATTTTCGATCTTTCAAATATCTTGGTTACGTAAGTCTGCGTCATGGGCCACCAGCCCCAGAACTAATATATATATATACCAGCCACACTCCCAAAATCCCTTGACTTTTTACCTGGTTGTGGTATTAATTGGAAGGCAGACTAGGCTAAACGATTTGTTAATCTATATCTACACATGGTTGACGATTCTTTGTCAGTCACTGGCCAATGCATGATTGTCATCCGATGGAAATCATTAAACTGGTTGGGAACAGTGGGCTCTCTTAAGTGGAGCTATTCATTGATTGTCATGCATTGACGAGGAGACTACACTTGTTAATGCAATATATTTGAACTGTTCTTTGACCTATGAAACATGCTGCAGTCTAGTCTATTGATTTCGGATAATTACCTCATTCCCATACACCTGTTCTGTGTGATCCACTTCAGTAATTCCAAAGCTTAATCTAATCTAACAACGAGCATTCAATAACGCCCTGATCCATAATAGAATCACACACATGGGACAAAGGCCAATCTGAAGTAGGTTTGGTAAACAGGTTGAAAATAAAATAATTCAAGCATGAGAGACGCAATCGTGGTCGATTTGTAATGACGGACAAATGGATTTTTCCGTGTATTGATGGACGGTAGCGTGGATTTGTAGGATGGGAAATGGATCGAAAGACAATTTCTTGTTTGTGTGGCACTTTGGCATTCAGCTGTGGTTGAGGTTATCGATCCTGATCCGATAATGCAATGTATGTGTGATAAGCAGATGAAGGACGACACTTTTGAGGAACAGGTGGATTTTAACGTGTAAATTTAGGCCTAAAATAAAGTTCATGTAGAATTTGGACTCCTCGTGATTTGTATGAGTCATTTGCTATTATCCAAAGTATGATTTTTGAATCGGGATTAGCTGCTGGCAAATGGAAGTTTCTATTGCATTGTTTCCTGCTACATAACATGAAAGGATAAAATTTTGGTCAAATTTGACAAATAGATTTTTATGCCTGCGTTGTAGTAACTGTATAGGTACATATATTTTTCCCCGTACTTTTCTACATGTTTTTGTTGTGCAGTTATTACACCGCCATTGAATTGTACTCTTTTAACGGATAAGCACAAAAACACGCCGATTTCTTTCTCCTTAATATAACGCGTAGCGTTAAGTCTGACCCATGTGCAGTTCTCCCACAGAAAGGTACTAGGAGGAAGTATATAACGATTAAGAAGGTTTTTCCACATGTCGCTCACAGTCGTTATGTCATGGTAAATTTCGGTTTGTGGTTCTTGTTTCCGGCTCGTGTTTTGACGGGCCAGGAGCATATTCATTAAGCGGTTAAATTATAAGTTGTATGATTTGTGTCACTTTTTTGGGAGAATTAAGCCTCGTGTTTCAATTTTTAGATGTACCACTCGCACTGATATTTAATCTAGCAAGCCTACTTACTATCCCCGTTTAAATCGAAGGATTGCATGTATTTTTTGGTGTAGGTTAACTTGAGATAAAAATTTTGGGTTATATTCCATGTAGAGTAAAATGCGCATTTTTATTGACATCCTTATTCTCACGTTTGGAATGCACAAATGCACAATGTATCGTACATACGTTTGATACCGAAATTCAACACCGACTTACAAATGAACGTATTTTTTCAGGAAACAAGTGCTCAAGAAAAGCAATGCCATATGTACGGAAAATGTGGTCCAAATCCAGGAAGGGATGAGTGGTCTGGTCATCAATGCAACTGCCTTGTAAACCACCCACCCAAGAGATTTGACGATGACGAAATTTACAGAGAACTGGAGGGCTTTTGCCCCGAATTGACAGCAGAGTACGGGCGTGACCTTTGTTGTGCTCCTGAGCAAGTGGCTGATCTCATTGGAAATTTGGATCTTCCCAAAAACATCATCGGTCGATGCCCATCCTGCTACTTTAACTTTCGGCAAGTCTTCTGCGCCCTCACATGCAGTCCTTATCAGTCCCAATTTTTGAATGGGAGTAAAATCATTTTGAACGAGCACGGTAAGTTTGAAATACAGGGATTTTTGTGTAAATGCAGAAACACACAGTAGGTTTTTACTAATTCTGGAATTGACGTGACAGGTGTAAGTATGATTCAAGAACTCGACGTTTTCTTGGCTGAAAATATAGCAAATGACACATATGATTCCTGTAAAAGTGTCACAATGCCATCCGCGAATGCTCCGGCTATGAATTTCCTATGCGGTGGTTTTGGAAGCTATTATTGTACTGCCGAGAATTGGTTTTTTTACATGGGCAGTGACAATGGCTACAGTCCTTTCAACATAAACTTTCGTCATGTTAAAAATGATGCTCCAGTACCAACCATCACACCGTTCACTTTTGAAACGAGATCTTGCGCTCAAGCGTATGGGGTAATTGAAAATTATAATTTGAAATTAGTCGGGCTAAAACTTTACTTTTACAATAATTATGTTTTGCCTAATTAGAATTCTAAAAAATGTTTTTGCGTGGATTGCCATGAGTCCTGCCCTGCTCCGCCTCCGAGGGAACCCGAAAGCACACCATTTTCATTTCAGATACTAGATGCAGATGGACTTTCCATTGTCATGGGCCTTGTATTTCTAGTCGGATCCGCTATAATAGTTCTCCTTGCTATTCGTTTCCGGAGTGTCTCATTCAACAATGGTAGGTCACTTTCATTTGAATACACGCATTTAAAAAGAACGCATTGGCATTGTAACATATGTATTCTTCAACAGAGGTTCGAGACAAGGATCCCAGTACCCTCGAAGCAGCTGGACTGAAGTTTGAAGACTACATTGTTGACTATTTCACATCACTGGGGGAAGGTAATGATGGACGCTGGTTATATTATATTCTGTTGTAGAAGATTTAATTGCAGATACACTTAAAAGCACATTAAGTATTTTTTGGTAATTCAACTCTTGATTTTATGGTAGTTTGCGCACGCCATCCATTTGCTGCCATTGTGCCTTCAGTACTGGTCATCTGTGCTCTGTCAACCGGAGTCATATTCCTTACTTTTACAACTGAGCCAGTGGAACTGTGGGCATCTCCGGATTCCCAGTCCCGAATTGAGAAGGAGTACTATGACACTCACTTTGAACCGTTTTATCGAACAACCCAAATTATTATCAGCAACACTCGTGGGGAAGATGGACTCCAGTTCTTTAATCATAGTACTACGGAAGGAGAACAGGAGTTTGGACCGATATACAATAAAACATTTCTGGAAGCTGTCCTTGATTTGCAGAATAGAATATTGAATGTAAGGAGACAGTTAACTGTCATAAGTTAATACTATATTGTTGAACTACTTAGCCACCACCTAACCACCACTAACTAACTACTAACTTACTTCATTTTATTCTATTAGATCACCGGTGATGATGGCGTCAGATTATCGGACGTATGCTTCAAGCCACTAACACCTGCAAATGACCACTGCGCTGTGTTCTCTGTTATGGGATGGTGGCAAAATGATGCAGTGCTTCTTAATAAAACAGCATATCAGAACCTTCCAGGAGTGAATGCGACTTATTTGGATCATTTGCTTTTTTGCTCTCGAAATACTGGCAGTCCTAATGATCAATTCGGATTGGGGCCTTGCTTAGGTGAATATGGTGGAACGATAGATCCAAATTTGGTTTTGGGTAAGGACTGCAAATACAACTAAATGTCTAGCGTCTAAATTAAGCTAAATCTAAATTAATTTTGTCAATATGCCACCTAGGAGGATTTCTGGAAGAAGGGGAGACGCTTACACCAAATCCTCTTTACAGACTTGCAGACACAGCAATTATAACTATAATTATCAGCAATAAACACGAAAAGAATGATTTGGGCCCAGCCCGAGCCTGGGAGAAAGCTTACATAGAGTTCATGAAAAACTACACGAGTTCAGAGAATCCATACGGAAAGCCGAAGTTTTTCACCATTGCCTTTAGTGCGGAGCGAAGTATTGAAGATGAAATCGAGAGGAGTGGCGAAGCGGAAGTGCTAACTGTTGCAATTTCATACATTATCATGTTTGTTTACATAAGTGTCAGTCTGGGGAAAGTTACATCATTTTCTCGGCTTTTTGTAAGGACACCACTAAAAATATCTAGCGAGTAGTACTAGTATCTTAAGCATTACTTATTATCTTTTTCTCAAATTAGATTGACAGCAAAATTACCTTGGGTCTCGCAGGGGTTATTATTCCTTTGGCTTCATTTGCGGCCTCCCTTGGACTTTTTGCTTTTGCTGGGATTAATGCTACGCTGATTATCATTGAAGTCATTCCTTTCCTTGTTTTGGCGGTTGGTGTGGACAATATTTTCATCATGGTTCATACTTATCAGCGACTCAATCGTCTTCCAAAGGAGTCCCATTCAATGCACATGGGGAGAGCTGTTGGGAAAGTTGCCCCTTCAATTATCCTGTCGTCCCTTACGGACTGCACTTGCTTGTTTCTGGGAGGATTGAGTGGGATGCCTGCCGTGCGGGCATTTGCACTTTTTGCAGGGATGACACTTCTAATTAATTTTTTCCTTGTCATCACTGCTTTTGTGGCCATCCTCAGCTTAGACACAAAGAGACAGGAGAATAAGAGAGTTGATATTTTGTGTTGGTAAGCTTTGTTGTAAATTTGTAAAAAGTTCTTGTTTTAGCTAGGCGTATAAAATTCATTGTTAATCTTGATTCCTTTGACAGTGTAAGACAAAAGAAAGCACCAGACATGTCCTATGATGAAGGTTTAATACTAAAATTCTTCCGGAAATTCTACGCCCCGCTTCTGACTAACTTCATAGTTCGTGTTTTGGTTTTGGTTGTATTCTTTGGTTGGCTGTGCGCATCTCTTGCAGTTGCTCCAAAGATTGAGACTGGGTTAGATCAAAAACTCTCCATGCCGGATGATTCATACGTTCTCACATATTTCGAGTGAGTTCAGATTCAAACAGTTTAATAATTTATCTTGCGATGCGAGACTCTATGCTAACGTAATGAAATTTACATAAAAATCTAAGGGCAATGAACGAATACTTATCAATTGGACCTCCCGTCTATTTCGTTGTGAAGGAGAGCGATTTCAATTACACAGACCCCAAAATGAGAGACCTGATCGGTGCGGATGAGGGTGGAACCAGTTTAATTTCAAGAATATTTGCAGCATCTCAAACCCCAAATGTGACATTCATCGCCAGACCGGCTATGAGTTGGATTGACGACTACATTGACTGGCTTGCTAATACTAACTGCTGCAAATACAACACGACGACTGGTGGCTATTGTCCTAGCACAAATTTTGGCTGCCCATTATGTAATTTCACTTCGAAAGAAGACACGGCAAACGGAATCATTTCTGCACACGATTTCCAGAAATATTTGCCTTGGTTTTTGGAAGATAATCCACATGATATGTGCCCTAAAGCAGGTAAATCCCTACATTTTGCTAATCAATTATGCACGCATTCAATTATAACCAGGCTTGAAATTCCTTGATGTCTACAGGACACCCGGCATACGGACTTGGTGTAAATTACTCATATCCGGAACCGTGGAAAAGTAAAGTCGGTGCAAACTATTTTATGACCTACCATACAATCATGCGTACCAGCCAGGATTTCACGAATGGTCTCAAGGAAGGAAGACTGGTAGCAGAGGACGTTACTAAAATGCTTCAGGAAAGTACGTAAAACTGAAACTGATGTACCTGGTTTTTGAGAGAACAATCAATCAATACGAAAATGTGATTATTTGTAGAAACCGGCACAGACAAGTACGAAGTATTTGCGTATTCGGTATTCTACGTTTTCTACGAGCAGTATTTAACCATTTGGAAGGATACGCTAACTTCGCTTGGAATATCTTTATCATCCATATTTGTTGCCGTCTTCATTTTCTCCGGCTTCAATTTGCCAACAGCCATTATTGTCCTTCTTTCGGTTGGAATGATTGTGACTGATTTGCTGGGTCTTATGTATTTTTGGGATATTAGTTTGAATGCCATCAGTCTTGTTAATCTTGTCATGGTAAGTGTTATGCATTATTTTTAAATCATTTAGGAAGGGCAGCTGTAACTTAATTGCTTTTTATTGTTGTCTGCAGGCAACTGGAATTGCGGTCGAGTTTAACACGCATTTAATCCATGCATTCCTTGTTTCTCCGGAAAAATCAAAATATCTACGGACGAAGGATTCTCTCGTTAATATGGGCACCTCCGTTTTGACTGGAATTACAATTACAAAATTCGCAGGGATCATCGTCCTCGCTTTTGCAAAATCCCCACTGTTCAAAGTTTTCTACTTCCGAATGTTCCTGGGGATTGTACTGATAGGTGCAGCTCATGGTCTTATATTTTTGCCGGTTTTGCTATCATTTGTTGGACCACGGCGTCAACGGAGGAAACTATGATAAAATATGAATCTTGTACCTTTACTATGTGTATACTGAAACAATGGATTTCATCGATGGAATCCTGTCTGCTAACTTATAGCGTATGCCGTGTGCCTTTACGTGCTTAAAATGTTGTAATACAAGTGTTTTTTGTTTAATGAGCTTGGTCTAACTTATTTCATGCATGATTTCTTATCATATCTAGCATTTAAAGGTAAAATTTGGTAGTTAATCACTGAAAATAGCCTGCGGACATTTATTCAAAACACCTTACACATTAATACGATGACAAGATTCAAAAATATAACTTAACTTATACGTCCATAACGTTTAAGAAAACGACTGCTGCCACAATCCCTATGATAAAACAGATGAAGTGTGGTATGTAGTCCATAAATTCAATTTTAAATTTTTTCCAATGACACAGTAAGAAGGACAAGAAATTAATCTTTACGACTGAGTAGCTGGAAAAGATGTGAAGAACTTATTACAATTTTGCATGTATATGAATATTGAAGCTTCCAAAGCAACACTTACGGCGGGTATCTAAATCCTCCAACTTTGTCCCCAATGAATGAAAAATCTCGATACACAATCCCCCTTGCGTGAGAAAAAGTATCGAAGGAATACTTCCCGTGGTAATTTCCCATACCTGAGTAAAATGCAGAAATACATTACAATTTTGCTAATATATTATTTGAACTACGTTAGGTCACAATGCCACTTGTATAAAAAATCTCGCTCTGTAGCGATCAGGCTCTAAAACGCATTACATTACATACCGGCTTCTCCAATGCCTCCAAATGGTAATTCGTCAACTGAAAATGAGAATTATATTTTATAAATATTTGCAGGTTCAGAAAAACAAAACATGAAATGCATGTGTAAGCATTTCTGGCTGATTGCATAAAGCCTGCAAAGATGCAGATCACATTTATGGCCCCATTTCTCCACCTAAGCAAGCAGATCGATTCAAGTTCACGTCTTTCAAATTAGTTGCAGTTCAATGGAGTGTACAATAGATTACATCACATTGTGGGAAAAAACGCGTTGCAGCCGTAATTTCCAAGCAAAGTGAATATGCGATTTTACACACATGCATGTAGCGAACTATTTTAAATTAATTGGAAACCACAATTTTAAAGATTGTTCTTACTGGCAAATTGTATAATGGTATCATTGACAGCAACAGTCCCTGATCGGACCATGTCTATCATATTTTTTGAAACATTTTCCTTCTCAGTGAACACGTACAGGCAGAGTGGGCGTGCCCTGCACATAATTGCAAGAATAAATACAACAATTACAAGAATGCCAAACGGGTTCAATTTCCAGCCTGGTAGTCATACCTTGCATTCATGAATGCTATTGCTTCTTCTGGAGAATTAACCCGAAGTATTGGTAAAATCGGTCCAAAAATTTCCTCACTCATGATTGGATCCGAGCCGTTTACACCGACTATAGATATGTTAAAAAACAAGTGTAATTTAGTGTATTATTTGCATACCTAATAAGGTAATAAATATCTTCCTAACTAACCAATTATACAAGGTTCAATCCACAGATCGCTCTTGTCAGATTTTCCGCCCATCACGATTTTTCCGCTATATTTGTTGTCCTCATCCGTGTAATCTTTGATGTATCCCATGAGTCTCTCAAAATGATTCAAATTAATAATCCGGGCAAGATCGATTTCTTTCTTCCAATCCAATCCATACCATTCATTCATGGCATTTCGACATTCTTTGATGAGCTTGTCCTCAACATCTTTTGTGCAAAGGACGTAATCTGGCGCGACGCACGTTTGACCTTTAACAACAAAGTACACAAAGATGTCAGATTTCAAAAGCAGACTTGGGCGCCCATCGGCACATCAAATGCATTTTGGGAAATGCATTCCTAATAGCGCCATAAAGCAATGATAAGAAAGTTTCATATCAAGAATTAAGTGCGTAAATACCCATGTTCATGCATTTTCCCCACATTATACGTCTGGCCGCCATTGCAAAATTAACCGTGTCGTCAATGTAGACCGGACTGCAACGATAAGAATCACAAGAATAGTCAGGCATTGAATTGGTGGGAGAATTCGCAAGGAAAATTTCAGAGCAATTCACATCCATTCATTGTGTAGTGTTAAATAAAATTAAGTTGCTAAGTATATTTGACGCAGGATTTCCTGGAATAACCACTAAAAGCGTGCGAACTGGGATTTCCACTTGGTGCAGAGGAATCACATGAATGCATTCAAATTAGACCCGTGTAGAACAGGAGGTGCATTTAGCATTTCTCATTAAATTACCTTTTGCCGCCCAGTTCCAATGTTACTGGCGTCAGGTATTTATTAGCAGCCAAATGGATTTTCTTGCCAACCTTTTGCGATCCCGTGTAAAATATATAGTCAAATTCATGCTTGAGCAAATTCTCGGTTTCTGTCGGTCCACCTGAAACAAGTTCGACTCAATGAAATGTGCTTAACCTCATGTCATTCATATTCATTTTTCATTAGTGAAGCCCTTACCCAAAACAACATGATAGCAATCGTTGTCCAAATATTTGGGGATAAGTTTAAACATGCAATTTGCAGAGTGGGTGCTAATCTCACTTGGTTTAATTATAACGGCATTCCCAGCAGCAATTGCTCCACACAAGGGCACTAGGGTCTTGAAAAAAAACACGCCGTTAAAGGCTGTTCCATTGAGACCCGCTAAATTTCTACCAACATCAACCATTTCGCCAGCATACACAAATTGCCTCGCCATAAGCGCTGCTAAGAAAATATGTTCACAAAATGTTTAATTGCGGGTATAGTCGAAGATCGTTTGCTAATTTGTATAGGTATATCTAATTGGCCTTTGAGGCAATATGGCAATGGGTTGAGCACAATAATTGCACTAATCAGACACACACAATAATAATACGCACAAACTTTTGTGCCTATTACAAATTAGACAATTATTTATAACGGAAAAGACAATGAAAGAAAATGCATGCGCGAATTAAAAAAAACATTAAATTGGATGTCATAGGCGTCAGCTCTGTGAAATCGGAAGTGCTGTGTTCACATAATATTAGGTACACTGCGCACTGCACAGGCACACGTGAAATTTTAGAACTGCATTAAATACCGTAAATGGCAGCTTAATAGCCCCGGGCGTGGCTTTATTTAAATTCGACACCTCGACGCGGGGCTTGTATTAGTAGTGTGTGCTCTGCGCAAAATACCCGCGGAATGGACATGAGCGAGTGGGACATAGAAACACGGGGGCTTTTACTAGGGCAGGGGCTTCTATTCCCAGAATCCACCGACAGACAGGGCTTCTATTTGGGGCGGGGCTTTTAAGCGGTCATTTGCGGTATTTACAAAAATGGAATTGACTGTTACTTGCTTGCATCAATCACCAATCAAGCGGCTTTTATCAAAAAATAATTTGTAAGTGAGCTGGAAGCATGGGAAGTTATCAGGCATTTAGAGGCTCTCATTGGTGATGTTAAGCGACTTATTGCATCGGTTTAAACTTATATACAAGGAGAAAGTCAAACTTTTATTTTACCAGCTGAAATGGATAGTTCCACGGTCCTATGATCAGCGCCTGCAAATTTAAACATTTATATATTTAAGAAATCAAATTTATGTGCACTGCGCCTTGCATCACGATTCGCTGATGACCGGATTACATGTGTCTAAAACATGCGTTTAAAAACTTAAGAAAGATTTAAGGTTGAGTCTAATTTCACATTCGAAACTTAGTCCGAGAGCGTTATTCTTTCGCAATGTTCCAGTTTGTGGCGTGGCTCTTGTTCTCTTCAATCGACATTTAACTGTCTCATGTTTCAACCTTATTTAACGGTATTGTTTTTAAATCATGAACAATTTCAGTTTGTTCCATTCATTCTACAGTGCACATCAAAGAATTATTTTAGCAACACGGAATGTATTGTGCTAAATCGATGAGCACAGCTCAAAATAATTTAAACCACTTACAACGCCATAAGGATACGGCTTAACAGCTGCAAGATCGCTGATCTAAAAGTAATGAAAAACCAAATCTGAATCAAATAAACAATAATAAGTTATAATAATAATAAGTTGAAGCTAGGATCTAATCATATTAAATTTCCAAGTGCAAAACTCGAAGCTTGTTTCAACTTTTGAGCTAGGAAATTAACATGCATAGATTGACCTCAAATCACGAGCTTAAGATAAAATTTTAAATAGTAAAACTTGTTGATAACAGCAGTATTCCACGAATAATTTTATCACTTACTGTCAACCAATTTCTTTTGATAAACTTTTCCTCACTCCAAGATTTCAAATTCCGGATGGCACCGCGCACATCATTTTTCATTAAATCCACCTCATACAGATATCCCTCCAATTTGGATTTCCGCATATCACATTTGAGGGCATCCAAAATCTCATCATTGTTTTCCTCGTAGAGACGAAGCAACTGTTTCAATTGTCGAATCCGAAAATTAATGCCCATCGTTTTGCCGGACTTGAAGGCCTCCCTTGCTGTTTTGAGCTTCTGCTCAGAAGAAACGGATGGATCATTATTACAACGCAATAATGTTGCGTAGTTTTTAATTAGTTAATTAATTAAAAGTTTACCTGCTCAACAGAGTCATTGATATCAAACACCGTCGACATTTTCTGCTTTACACTCATAATCCAACTGATGAACCACAAGTCCCACTGTCAATGTATCGGCGTTCAAATTGACTGCAACTCACAACCAAATAAATCTTCCCTTCGTCGACCAATCAATCTCACACGAGCACAGCACCAGCACAACGAGTCTTTTCCCTTTCAATTTTCATTTCATAATGTTTGCTGGGTTGAGCTTCCAAACCCATGCACGAACTCTCAATTCAATTTGGTTACGACAAAAAACTAGTAATTCTTACAAGACATGCACCTCCAATGAGGGTGGGAAAAATTAGGTCATTAAATAATTCAGTGCTGCATGGCAAGGTGATATTCGCAAAATCTTTACCCCGTCGTTGTAATGTAATGAAAAGAAGTTAATAATCAAAGCCCTCAACTACTAGTATAGACAAAAACTTGTTTGTGGAAATGGTAAATCTTGAATGGGCAGTTTTTCCTTTTTCCTTTCCTGATCAAGAGCCCTTTGGCCCACCAAGCAAAAACCGCAAACACACAAATTACGCATTCTGTTATACGTCCGTGGATGCAATTTAATTGCATATTTTCTATTCAAGTGTCTTATATAAGTGACTTCCTCAAACGATCGCTGCTGATGAGTCGAAAGTTGGTAATCAACAATGAGCAGCAACGCACCGACGCGGCGGAGTCAAGATCTTCTTTATGATCGGAGGGGAAATGAAATTGTAGATTTTACAAGAGGAATTAGCACAATGGGTTAAAATGTGAATTAATAATTTGTCGCTAGATGTTTGCTTGTGAAGCAATGTGGTGCAGCAAAGTTACTTCCAGTATTACAATACGCGAAGTGAACAAAGGTGTGCGATGGCTGTAAGCGGGATCGTTACACCTTTGTTAAGATAACACATGACGTAAATGTGTAATAATTTAATCATGATAGAGCCTGCCTGGGAAATGTTGTAATTATAGGTCACGCTTTGAACACGTGCATTGATTTAATATATTGTTTTATAGACCGAAGACCACACAATTTATTTGCTGAAGTTAATGCCATGAATGCCATAACAAATTTATTGTGATTGTGAAGCGGGATATATCACGGGCTACTACTGACAATTTTAATATAAATTTTTAAAAAAATCACACTGTTTTTTTATATTTTATTGATGGATCCAGAACTTTAAAATGTTGCAACTAATTGTTAGGTCTGCAACGTGTGTGATGAAACATGTTACGCAAATCATAATTTACTAGAATCCAAATGAGTTTTATAAACGTTACCAGACAAGTGTGTGACCAAAATACATCAGTTTCCTTTCACCGCAATCATCATCAGATTATGTTGAAATCTTTACAGCGGTGGTTCACGAACAATAGCTGCCTTTATTGGATATTTTATTTAAGATGTCACTTCTGCACGTCGGCTGTAATGATGTTTATTCATCGTACCGTTCAAAAGAGATGAGAAAGTAACAATATTCGCTAGGCTTCCCTTGTATTATTTATTTGTGTCAAGTTCGGTTTTAAGATGCACGCAGGTTTGCATGCTGTGCAATATGCGACTAAGCTCGACGTCATCCGTCAATCTAGTCCCAAGGTAAGGTCTCAAACATTAAAGGGTTACATCACATCATATGCCAAGAATGAGCACATTTATAATTTGTGAAGACGAACTGAAACCAATTTTTTTTAAAATCGATGGCACTTGCATTTACATACTGTATGCACTGTTGTTAACGCCAAAATAAATTGCTGACGGCTGCATTATACATACAGTAATAAAAAAGTCTACATTATAAGCAAAGCATTATACATAGTGAATATAACATATTTCATATGGAAAGGAAAGGCAAATGCTTCTTTCTAGCATTTCTTCCATTTCACGACTTTCGTTTAAACTGGTCGATTTTCGCTAAGCAAGCATTACATGTGTGTCGAGAAAGTCATTAGATAACTCAAATGTAAGTTAGTTAATGACCATTTAGCACACAAGCATTATCTTCTCATCGTCCGGCGCTTGTCTTAGTCCTTCCCGTCCCGAAAGTGATGTGCACCAGCCAAGGCCGCATTTATTCAAGGTGAAGTTAAGAATTATTATTCAATTCCAGGAAAATAAAAACAGGTAATACTTATACATCGCCCGCGTTAATGTAACACTCACAAAGTAGTGTTAAATAGCACAACCGTGCGCGTGCGGCGCGGTGGATTAACAAAGCACAAGATCGCATTTTTGCACATTAGTGGTTTTTGCACTAGTTAGCCACTGCGCAGATGAATTTCACAACCGGGGAATTTAAGATTGTAAATTTGACTACACAATAACAATAACAATAATTTGTCACCCTCTCTGCATGTGCATAACATATATCATGCAATACACCAGATAGCTAGAATAGTGCCTTAATAATAAACTCATATCACAATGGACCATCTTCTAATTTCCTTCTGATGTTGGTTAATCAATGGATTAGCAATAAATACTTGCATTTCCCGTTTTATATTTGAAATGCAGATTGCAAAATAAAATTTCAATATCTTCAAACTTAGAATAACTCGGTCAACTCCATCAGTATTCCTTAGTTTAGAGATGTGTTGTCAGCAGAAGATCGGTGCACTCTATAGCTTGCCTATTGTCGTTGCACAACAATTGAGAGTTTGAAACAATCGCAACTTGTGTTGTGACTCATACATAAGACACACAAACATGAATTCGCTTGCTCTCAGAATATTTTTAAATAGGAAGTGCTTTGATGCTGAAATTTTGACGACTTCAGTTTGCAAAGTCGTGCCTGTATATCAGGAACACTCTTCTTGATAGATCATCGCTGATAGATGATACGAGTTTTGTCTTCTAAATCCTCTGAGTACTATTTCCGCCTGAGAAGTCATAAAATAATTATTCAACATCGAAAAGGCCCATTCCTTGTTAGATAATTAACAGCTAAAAAATGCATGCTTTTAAGTTACATTACTTCTATATTTGTCAGATTTTTACAGGACCCAGTACCCTCTGAAGTAACAGTGTTTGAACTACAGAAGAATTTCACAAATATGGCGTATTATTGCGGCATCATTCCGATTCCGATCTATGCAGATTCCAAATATTTCCGGCTGACTAACGCGAATCGAAGAATGAATATTGTTCGATTTGGGCTAACCCAGTGCATGAGTGCTGTATTGATGAACCCCACTACCTTACCGGTACATTACAATATCCTCGCTTATTTGCGGTCGGTAAGGTTGAACAAATCATTGTGCAATGCAGCAAGTGTTAATTAATTACAAGCAAACAATGAGATGGCTTCCACATTCCTAAAAGGCGCGATTTAGTCGCATGGATGAGCGGGCTCGGGCGTTGGGAGCGAACAGAAGAATTACAATTTCTGCCGACCAAGTTAATTTTCTATTTATAATCAATCAAATGAACTGCTTCAAGTCGCAATAGTGAATGTTCATCCGCCGTTAAGCATTCATTGTAATTGTGTATAAATGAGTGATGCTCAAAAGTCAGCGCTTGAGCGATCCAAGATAAGAAAACGCCTGATTGCGCAAACTGTAAGTTCTAGTTTTGACCATTCCCAGTCAGTTTAGAAAGCATCATACATTTAAACATAAATCAATCAAATTAGGAGATAGTAGTGTGATGTAGTATCAGAAATTATAACTGTACAATATTATTTAATAATCACAATTAATTACTGTTTCAGCTGGGTGTCAAATCAGTTGACGAATTACGCAAGGTTTTGGGGTCCGCGGACGATGTGGAACCTTCACCAACTTTGTTTTCTGGAGATACAGATAAAACAAAGGGACTAGTACTGAAAAGGAAGCACGACAAAGATGAATCCTTAGTGTATAAGGACTCTACGACTTTCTTAAAGGTAGTTGGGTTTGGTTAATCTTGAACACTTGTTCAGTTAGTTGACAGCGAGGCGGTGGTTAAATGGAAATTGCGTAAACTAAAATCTTCATTTTATTTTATTTGCAGGGAACCCAGTCATCAAATCCGCATAATGATTACTGCCAACATTTTGTGGATACTGGACAGCGCCCTCAGAATTTTATTCGGGATGTAGGTCTTGCCGATCGCTTCGAAGAGTATCCAAAGTTAAAGGAACTAATTCGACTTAAGGTAACACTATTCCGCGTTGGCACTTGGTACTACTAAACTACTATTTACCTGATGTTTCTTAGTACAATGTTTTTCATGTTTAGGATGAGCTGATCCAAGAGACTGCATGCCCGCCAATGTATCTTAAAACTGATCTCCGAACATTTAAATTAAATTCCTTGCAAACAAAGTTTGATGTCATTTTAATCGAGCCTCCACTAGAAGAATACCAACGGAATGTGGCTGGTGATACTGATTTCTGGCCATGGGAGGAAATTATGCAATTGGATATTGGATCCGTTGCTGCAAGTCGTTCTTTTATATTTCTATGGTGTGGATCATCGGAAGGCCTGGACATGGGCAGAATCTGCCTGAGGAATTGGGTTAGCAAAATACGGCTTAACAAATTGATACTTTTGAAACTAGAATAGTAGTAACACTAGAAATTAGTAATATTATTAATTAGTTGTCCGTAGTCTTGATTTGTGTTTTTATCTTGTATTATTACTTCAGGGGTTTCGCAGATGTGAAGACATATGCTGGATACGAACGAATTTGAAGAATGCAGGGCATATCAAAAATGTAGAGGCGAAGGCTGTTTTTCAAAGAACAAAGGTTTGACAAACCAAGTTAAATTGCATCAGACATCTTCTGTTTTTTTTACATTTCGCTAATGTACTATCTTTTCCCAATTTTGTTTTAGGAGCATTGCCTAATGGGAATCAAAGGAACCGTCCGTCGGTCAACTGATGGGGATTTTATTCATGCTAACGTTGATATTGACCTGATTATAACAGAGGAAAATGAATCCAATGAGAAACCAACTGAGATTTTTCACATAATTGAGCACTTTTGCTTGGGCAATCGCCGATTACATTTATTTGGTCGTGACTCGACTATAAGGCCTGGATGGCTAACAATTGGCTCACAGTTAACTAACAATAATTTCAATGCGGACACCTATGCAAGTTATTTTGCGAATGGTAACTTAACCACAGGGTGTACGGAGAGAATCGAATCTCTGAGACCAAAATCCCCTCCACCTAAGGTTGGAAATAGGAATTTCCGGGGTCGTGCTAGGTAAGATTGAAACTTCGACTTACGATTAGTATCTTGAAATTGCATATTGTAAGTGTAAAGCAAACGTTATAATGAGTTTAGTTTGAGCCATTTTTGAAGTTCTTATATTCAGTATTTATATTTTATTAATGTTGTTTGGATATTAAGATATTGTGATATCAAGTGTTTTAAATTATTTCTTTATAATCAGTTCTTAAATTGCTGACATTTAAGCACACATAATCTTGTTTTTATCTTGGGATCGATGGGTATATTAAAGTTTTAAACTTTGAACGACAGTTAGTTATGGAGTGTGTTTGATTTGGTGCTCATTTATTAATTAGGACCAAATGTTGAATTCGACAACGACTAACAATTCATCAACAATAATTATTAATCTGTTCATGTTTTTGACGACATTGCTGGTCGATAATAGTTTACCTATAAGTCATAGTCTCACTTGGACAAGCGTTGGGTTTTGTAGAATTTTGTCAATCGGCAATACCTGTCTGCTCAAGCATCCTGCTAATTCTCAGTGTGTTGACTGGCAAGTATTTACTAAAGACTTCTACTTCTAGCTTTTTGTGTAAAAATCCACTTGGCCTATTGGCCTTATAAATAGTTACTAAATTATCCGTGACATAATAGCTTCGAGTTCAATCTTCTGAGAACTGGTATACGTTACTTGGGCTTCGACTGTCATAAGTAGACAGGCGTTACCAATTCAAACGCTGCAAATTGAAACTTGCTTTTTCCTTTCATATTAAGCTCAGTCAGAAACCGAATAATAATAATAATTCTATCTGCTGATGCTGTTAAATTGCTGTTATTGTGCACAGCAGGACCGGCCAAAACACTACTGCTCTTAAGTCTGAAGATTGGGCGTATTGAAAATCAGATCCTCAACTACTGCCTCATCTTTATACAGAAAAGCCGATATCATCAATCTAAAACCGGATTAGCTCCGAAGATTCTTGAGGTTTCGGGAATGGAAAACGATTTCTTTCTATGCTAGGCTTCCTCGTCTATGGCTGGTCTACCCGTACGCCGTTTTGTTTTGACGTGCAGTGGGAGTACGGCGCGCGAGGCCCTGACTTCATTCCTAGGACCCACGTAAAAAGTAAATATTTAATTTAACTTTCGTACAAATCCCATAATCTTACATTACATCGAATTCTTCATCTTATGCAGCTGCATGAAGTGCTAGTGTTCGAGCCAGGTATTTTGTAAATGACAACGATTCAAGGTCAAGTGACAATGCTGTCCTTTGCAGCGAGGAAGGCCATGATGGACGACAACGGTGCAATGAGTGCTCCAGACTATGAGGATGAATTGGCTGGATTGACCCAGCATAGTAGTGCTCAACCTGGGAGTGCCAGTGACGAAGATACAGAAGATGCAAGTGAAATTGGGGAGGAGGACTCTCACACGGAGGAATTGATGCAGGTCACGGATATGAAGGAAAGGTAAGAATTGAATCGAGGTCATCGAGTGAAAAAGTGAGAGTCAAATGAATGGAGTGTTAATTGTTTGTTTTTAACCTCTGCAGAGTTTATTACGACAAATTGGCGTATTTGAAGTCTCTACTGGATGACTTGGACGCGGGACGGCATCCGGAGTATGTCAAGAAAATGGCAAAAATTGAAAAAGCTTACAGACAAAGGTACATTAATCAATAGTTCAGGCGCATCTATAATCTCCATATGCTTCTTTCTTTAAAAGACTGTCAATTTTGCTCATAATAGGATTAAGTTGAATGAAGCTAAGAACGATTGTGAAACCGATTCCATAGCGCGCTTTTTTGCTCGTGAAAAGAAAGCTGCCTTAAGGGAATTTGAAGAAAAGAAAATCGAACTCAAGGATACGGTTATCGTGGAGTGGGAAGACAAACGGAAGCAATTTGACCTGGAAAGATATTCTGCTGAAATAACCCAGGATACTACAGAAGTCAAGTCGGCGTCAACTAGAAAGTTAAGGCGACGCCCGAATGATCCCATTCCACTTCCAGAAAAAAGAAGAAAAACACCACAGTCACAAATAACTTTCCTCCTCGACGATCGAGAGATAGATGCAGATCGGGATGCGATTGTCAAAGCTCGGATGCCAATCCCCACCACTACCTGTAAGAAATCGGGTAAGATTACGGATTCTTCTTATTTCGGAAGAAGAATTTCCAAATGAGCTTGCTACTCTTGCGTTCGAAGCAATTAGTTAAACTTGAAAGTTCTTTAAATTTGATTTTCTTCAGGGTCTGGATCCAGTGGCAATTCTAATTCTTCGCCTTCTCCTGATGAAAGCGGCCCAATGGATCGAATGAAATCTGAGACTCCACCGCCTTCCTCATCTGACATTCGCATTGAGGATGGAAAACTTTTCTATGAAAAGAGATGGTAAGTACTCTGCGTTTAACATAAAATTCTTGTCTAGGTATGGCTTGCTTACTACTATCGTTGCTCCTCAGCCTTTGTTTTTGGCTGGATGACCCAGTAACGTCGTTAGTCGTAACGTGAATTGTGCATTTAAACATTGTAATATTATATTTTAAGGTTTCATCGAGGACAACCGGTATCCGTTGAGGGAAAGGAATTGCTTAAGGTTAACGGAAATATTGGCGCAATTAGCCAGGATACGGTTAGCAACTTTATTCAATTTATATTAAAATATATGGAAAAAAAAATTTAAATTTATGAATGGGGGTTGATTTGCAGGTTTGGATACGTAAGCTGGGCGATCCGTCTGTTAAACTTAAAGTACAACTTAAGCAACTTATTAGCGGAAAGCTTTCAATTAAGAGGCGGGCCTGACTTGTGTCAAACTGTGAGCAAGTTCGTTAATTTAATTTCTATTATTATGCTGACAACATGTTACTTTTAAATTAAAGTATTCAATATTTATGTACGGAAAATAGAAAATCATACAAAACTTTAAGTTACTCTTGTATCCGGTTTCGGCAATTGTTTTCATCATGGATTAAACATATTAACAAACTATTGTTGTACCGACCGCTGTACTATGCTAAGCACTGACACATGTTGCACTACTGCAATGATAATGAAGAGTGAGATAATGTTCATTGCCGTTTTAGACAATCATACCCATTTGACAACCATTAAATAGTAAATTTACTACAAATGTTCAATATAAATGGTACAAATCCAGTATAAACATCACACCAAGTCACCAAACAAATCCATTCTGTACTAACAATAAAATAAATAATGATTAATAATATTAAATAATATCAGTAGTAATATCAAAATGAATTAATGAATATAGCTATACTTTTTAAATCACTGCTGATGATATCCTTCCAAGCAAGCACCATTCAGCGTAAATATACTTTTTATATACTGAACACAACTTTAGGCTTGATAAGCCGAAACCCAAAACGACCCACTAATTTATTTTATAACACATTACGTTAAAACGTAAGCCTAAAACAGTGCCTCCATTAGCGAATGATCTAATTCAGTGGGTCAAAGAACCACAAAAAAACCAACTATTACCGATGCACAAGTAACCGATTGTATAGTAAACATGTATTGGATTAGGAGGATACCGACACCATACAAATTCTACACATTTTGATGCATGCCATGCTGTGCATATCCTGCACCTGTGTGTGTGTGTTTGTAAGCGAAGGCACTTTTCACATGCTGACCTATCGATGATAAGTCCTTCTCGTTGTCCTCGTCTTACTTCTTGTTGTAATGCCATGCTTAACCACAGTTTCTGAACCAATTGTAGTTCCAGGTTCAGGTTGAGAGTCGAGAATGGGTGCGCCTTCGGCAACAACCGCTTCCTGTAAGCCAATTCCGAGCTCACTTTCCGGCGGGTGAGTTGGCACAACATTTTGTTCAACCGTGCCCGTCAAGCTAATATTGGGACCCGTTTCCAGTTGAGAAAGGTTGGTGATCGGTGCGTCTTCGGCAACAACCGCTTCCTGTAAGCCAATTCCCAGCTCACTTTCCGGCGGGTGAGTTGGCACCACATTTTGTTCAACCATGCCCGTCAAGCTAATATTGGGACCCGTTTCCAGTTGAGAAAGGTTGGTGATCGGTGCGGGTATAGTCTCGGGCTCAACAACAGTACTTATGCAAGCACCAATTTCTGGAGGCGAAGGAGAGGTAGTTGTGGGTTCGAACTCGGATTCAACCATGGCCACTTCCTGTGTACTAATATTGGGGTGGTCCAATTCTGGTTGAGAAGGAGCAGACGAAATTGAAATAATATTCGAAGACTCCAATTCTTCGGAGTTATCATCATGATTTTCAAGGTGAGACAACAGGGCGGCTTCGTTCTTCAACGTAACACCGCACATGTAGCACATTACCGGAAGATGACACATTGAATGCATTCGGAGCGTTTCAGATTCCTTGAAGACTTTTCCGCAATCTTTGCATTTTAGGTGTAGTTCATTCGTGTGAGTGCTAGTGTGGATACGAATGGAAGCTGACAAAAAATGTATATTAGTATATCAATAAGGTAAGCATATTTGTAGATGGCTTTGATTTGTATCACTCACCTTGTGTGGCGAAAGTTTGTCCACAACTCTGGCAAAGATAAATCCTGTCTTTCTTATGATGATGCTTTAAATGTCTTCCTAAATGCTTTCTACCGTAAAAGGGTTTATCGCAAACTGGGCATGAACAGTGCACTTTATCATGGGCAAAATGTTGGTGTCTTTTCAAATGCGCCAAAGTGATAAATTGTCTTCCACATCCCGTAGTTTTACATGCTTGCTTGGGTCTAAATAAGACTTTCTTCCCCTTCCGATTTCGATATTTGTAAGAGTATTTATATTTCCTGGATACTTTAGGACTTGGTGCTATCTCTTCAGGGCTTGAGACATTAATAGCGGGTGCTGAATCTGAAACTAGGACAATGTTTTTCTAATTATCTCTCCAAGAAGCAGTAAAAATAAAAATTCAGCACATTCATTTATTCTTAAATACATTACACTTACCAACTGAGTCGGCACGCTTATTCCTTCGACATATGAACCATTGTTCCACATCTTCAGGGAGAATCCGTAAATTCTGTTGATTCTTTCGATATGACATTTCGTTCAATTGATGTGTACACAGTAAGATGCAATTTTTGTCAGGGTTGGGATTGAGCGCGTACCATAACTCCAACTGAGGCATTTCAGTTACTTCGTCAATATCCGGTGGTGAGCGTTCAACAATTTCCAAGTCGTCGCAGGTTTCACCGTTGTCTGCTAATGTGTCCTCTTTTTCGTGAGATGCTGCAAGATTAGCAATTTTTGTCAGCTTTAAATCGTCTTGCTTAAGGTTTTCTAAGAATTCACTGTACAAAGTTCCATAATTTTGAATAATGTCAGTGTGCTCGCGGAATATATCCAAAATAGCTCGCAGAGCAGTATGGGAGGGCTTCCCTTCCAGCAAGTCCATCACTTGCCGATGAACAGCGTTGTCATCTTTTACGACTTCTGGAAAGCTTTCCGGTTGATTTGGTGCGACACTCTCCCCAGCTTGTAATACATCTTCCCCATTTGTACACATGGAATTTTTATTTTGAATTTCTTTCGTAGAGTCCAGAGCTAAATTTGATTTAGGAGCCAAGTTTTCATGGACAATTTCTAAATCGTCGTCGACTTCCATGGGACTCACATCGATATTCTCCAAACTATGAGAATCAATGCCTCCAGCAGAATTAGTACTAATAGACTCCGTAGAAACAATGACCGGCCCGTCATTACTCGAATCTTGCTTAAGATCATTTCCAAATTGGCGCATGATTATTCCAGGCTCACTTGAAGTTTGCTTTAAAGTTTCTGCTCCGCCTGCAGTCCTAATATTCTGAACTTTGTTCCGGAGGGAAAGTAATTTATCAAAGAATTTTCCGATGGCTACATCGCTCAAGAATGGACCCCCTTTTCGCTTCTCAGATCTATTCAACGAATAGGCAAGTTTCCTGAACTATAAATGAAATAAAAAATTGAGGATATTCAGTATTAATTGCATAGCACGGTGGGCAGCATTGGTTAAAATCTTTTTTAAAAATACACGGATCGCCAGCTTTTCTCACCTCATCTTGCCCAGGATTTGTATTGCTTTTGTACCATGTAAGTAGTATAGGCACCTCGTCTGGGCTAATATTTCCTTCTATATTTGACGTTGGACTTTGGCTACTACTGACCCTATTGCACTGATCATTTTCACCCAGAATTGAATTGGAGATGTACTCAATAGACCTCGGAACTGGTGATAAGGTGTGGCTGTCAGTGATTGGTACATTCATGGCCGTTCGGGGCTGACGTGATGCACTACAACTTTGATCATTAGAACCCAAGTCTAGCAGCTGAATAGTTGCTGAATTGCTTGGAATTTGAGCAGGTGAAATATATTGTTGAAGTTCAGAGTTTTGGTTTAACAGTCCTAACGTATTAGGAGATACTTGTGTCTCTTGCCCAGAACCACCCAAGCCTGATTCGACCCGCTTAACACTGGTCTGAATATACCTGAACCAAGCACCGATTGTATTGTACGAAAGCTTGGGTACTTTTGAGCGATAGGGCAAACTGTTGAGCTTGTCAGTGTACATTTTTATCATTTCAGGCGAAGGTTGAATATTTTCCCGAGACCAAAGCAACAATCTCGAGACTTCCTCAATGGGATGAAGTAAATCTCCTCTAGTTGGGTGTGGGTTCACCGGTGCTGTCGAGCTTGTGAAATCTCCGACTTGGTTCGAATTGGATAGAAGCGAAGGCTGTGAGTGATTAATGGGAGGGACGTATCGTACTGCATTGACACCTTGAGGATAATTTAGATTCGGGCTCGATGTCATTGATGCAGCCGCTCCATCAATTGAAAAAATTGGCTGCGTAAAACCACCACTAGGATTCACTATGCTTACGCTAATGGGAAGTCGGGAGTGAGGCCCTGGAGCCAATGTTGGCTGCCGTTGTGCACAGGGCAAGGGCAGTTGGCTATTAGGCCGAGGTGAGCGATACTGTCGCAAGTAGCCATCCAAGAAAAGTGGTTGCTGTTGTGGCTGATGCTCTTGTTGCTGATGCAGTTGTTGTTGTAGCTGATGCAGCTGTCGTTGTGGCTGGTGCAGCTGTTGTTGTTGCTGATGCAGCTGTCGTTGTGGCTGATGCAGCTGTTGTTGTGGCTGATGCCGTTGCTGTTGCGGAAACTGTTGTTGCTGATGCTGCTGTTGCATAATATTTGCATCTGGAACTCTCTTGGCACTAACATGGTGCGGAACTGGATGGGGATGACGAGGATCCGTCATACTTAAAAACCTTTGCTGAGTTGCATTACCAGAAAATGATTGGTGATACATATTGTTTTGGAAAGCAGAATTAGTGGCGGATGTGCTAATTGGAATAATTGAACAGTCACTCTGTGTGAGATTTGGCATTGTTTGCGTTTGTAGAAGTGTTTGTGCAACCTGAGGACTGTTTCCAGAATTTAAAAGGGAACGTAAGTTTCCTGAAGGAATTACACCGGTTACCATTGGCCGGCCGGACTGATTAATGCCTACTGACACGCTTTTATTGGCGGAGTTTACATTCTGGTTATTTGAATCCATATCCCTTGCAAGAAATGATTGAGTAGTTTGAATACGCTGCTCTTGTGGGATTATTGGGTATTCTTGACTTTGTCGACCAGCACCGGAATTAGCAAAAGTTGGCGTTTCACATTGATTTGGGTTGGGTCGCGGTTGTTGGACAGGGTAGCTGAGGGCTTCAGGGCAAGTCGATTTCAAGCTATTTGCAGTTCCGGTATTCAGTTGTGAATTCTTGTTCAATAGAAGTAAATTCCTGTACGCGTTTCCATCAGAACTTGCATTTGTAGATGAATTCATATCTTGATTTGTTCTGGATTGGATTACGGAGTCCCGTGAAACCAGACCTTGTGAATGTGCTCGATTTACTGAAACGTGACCACCCGAAGTTGGAAATTGTTTTTGAAGCTCCACGCCGATATCATTTGGTGATGAGTATGGAGGAGGTGGCGTATCAACTAACCTAATTTGAACGCCAGGCATTATTTGCGGAGGGGTGAAATTTTTTGACACCCGAGACATCCCCAACGCACTCTTAAACCAATTTCTAACGTGGTCCTCCGTGAGGTGGTAATCACCATCAGCTTTAAAGTGATTTATCTGCCGTGTGTAGAAACGAACCTGAAACCAGTAAAGACTAGTTTAAGCAGAAGCATGTTAAATTTACAGTCTTCAAATGATGTAGTGCAGTTAACGTATTAAAAATTGAACGTGGTGGATCTGTTAAGATTGCACTAAGCACTAGGCACCAGACTAGAGCGTTTTGCAAGGCTGGTTTAACAAATGGATTGGACATTACAACACGTGCAAGTTTAAATACAGGCAGTGAACTCATAACTTCACAAGTAAATTTGAGGAATGCTTGGTCTTCCACTCTGGTCTCTACAGTCCCAATAAACCGAACGTCAAATGTAAATGATGTTAATCCACCGGAAATGTAAATTAAGTTTGAATTGGAAAACAAAATGAAAACCAGCCTTATTATTGTATTGTAATTTGAATTAAGCAAAGACACTCCTACGAGATCGAGAGGGGAAAAGTTTATTTGTTATTCAGGAAGAAAAACTGCTCTTATGTAAGTTTGGTCTATTTGAATCCAAAAGCGTAAACCTCTGACGCAGCGCAGTGGTCTTACCGACTATCACAAGATTTCTTCAGGGCAAGTACAAACAGCTAAACATCATAGGTTTCTATTCTACAGTTCAAATTTGTAAACAATATTTTCATAATGTAAAATATGACATACCTGATCATCGGTTGGAGTTGGATTAATTGAAAACCAGTACTGCAGCTTCGAAATTTCCCCTTGGTCCCGTCCAATAATAGCATTTGCATTACTTATCGCTGAGTTTTCTATTGAGAACGGTCGATCCAGAGCTGAATCTGTATTATTCGAAGTCTTATTGTCCAAGGATTGGATTTTCCGTCTTGAAGTGGCACTTGGGCTGCCTGGTTCCCCAGTTTGAGAATTATCGCTTGACTGCATTTCACTGCAGTACCAACACGAATCTTTCGGGTCGTCAGACGGGTCTTTGTTCCGGCAGTCTGGGCAGTCACTGTTTCTTGGCTGGTTGATGACACTGATCTTGTTCTTGCTACTGTTATTAGTATTGTGCTTTTCCTTCTTATGGCAGTTCAATTCCGCATCATCCTTGAACTGTGCTTGGCAAATGGTACAGCTATGCTTAGCTTTGTGGTGCTTCTTTTCATGGTTACTGAGACCAACTAATGTCATAAAATCTAAGTTACAAATTGAACACCGTGGAGTTTTGTTAAGTACAGCGGCATTTTCAGCTGCCTCATCATCACTGACTGGTACTTCGGACGACGCGATGGCCCCAACTACATTTGTCGATGCCGGAGACGCACCAGGACGGATATCGCGCAAATTGGAACGCACGTTCACATTGACACCCTGATGCTCAGATTCTAAATGTATTTTGTACTGTGCATAACTCTCGAAGACTTGGCCACAACATTTCCTAACCCGATCCTGCTCCTTCGTCGTTGAAATTACTGTTGCTTGGAAGTGCTTGTTTCGCATTTTGTGAGCCAATAGATTTTTCATATCACCAAACAGAAGTCCACAAAGCACTTTGGGGCACGCGTATAGTTTTGGTGGGTTAGGATGCTTTCCTTTGATATGTTCTAGAAGTAAGCTTCTCAAATTAAGTTCTATAGAACAAAAAGGGCAAATGAATGCACCATTCACGTGGTGACTCTGCTCATGTTGCAGTAAGCCATGAATGTCTATAAAGTGGGCATTGCAAATTTCACAACCGAAGGAATGCAAGTGTTCCTTCAGTCGATGTTCTCCAAGCTCTTCAACGGTTTTGAAAGATTTGCCACAGTTTTGATGTTCACACAGGTTTGCGTTTTTATTTCTAGGACTTAAAGGAGGATTTGCTGCCAACTGACTTTGTGAGGCAGAATTTTCAACGTCAATCACTGGGGGTTGCTGAACTATAGAAAATGTGTCTTCTTGCTCTATTTCATCTAAGAATTCAGTTATACTCTTCTGTTGTCTTAAGTCTGGGGAGACGTGGAGAAGTACAGGATTCAGCAATGCATTTCGTCCTTCGTAAACCAGTGCCACGTCAGCCGGCTTGTTCAGATTAGCGGATCTACGAATACCGTACGATATATATATTAATAATAAAATCAGGAGAATTGAGAGACAATTTAAAGAAACATGTATAACCTGTCGCTTTCTTGCTCCAACTGATAAGAGCAGTGGTACTCTTCTTGCGAAATTCCGTCCAAAGCTCTACAAAAAAGGTTTAAATGTAAAATGAATTAGACCGCACAAGTGACACTTCACTTGTACTTTAAATTCGTACTCGCACCTTTCAATAGTTAGTTACTTGCGCTTCATACCCATTTCAATTGAATATTTTACTTAATTAATTCATACAAGTAATGGTTTGTTCGAAGAACAATATGCTAACCCTTCAGTCTTTATATCTGTTGAGAATCCCAAGGGATCGGTCGTGTCAACTGCAAAGCTTAAATCATCATCGCCAGCCGGATCATAATGGAGACTTGCGTCAGACCTGCATATTATTACACCAAGTTCAATGTTTAGAACGGACATATGTAAAATGTTCACTTATCTATAATCCAGAGTTGGTAAATTATTTATTGAAAATTGGTAGAAGCTTTCTAAATGCATTTAATTTAGGTCACCTTTGAGTTGGCTCTCCTCCGCTCCGGGCGTGTACCCTCGGACTTGTTGATTGATCCCTCATTTTTGCAGGCCTCTCCATTATAGGTGTCAAAATCGTTGGGTAATCAATATGACAAACCACCAGCCTGTATCTAATTTATTTTAACCACAAAAACATGGCAAATTCCTAATTAGTTGGTGCGTGAAGTTTTCCGTGGACTGCGCGCGAACCCCATTCTCATTTTGGTGCAGAGTTGGAAGTGGTCTACGCCGCAAAATGCAACTGCTGCATCCAAATATTTAACCTCTCCCTAAGGCCATACCAAATATCTATATTTGTAAATTTGAGGGGATTAAACAGATTGGTTGATTAAACTTACATCATTCGCCACTGTGAAAATCTATTTGTCGAATTATAAAGAGAAAGTTGAAGGGTGAATTTCCCGCCAAAAACTGCATTCCTGACTGAGCTTTGAAGTGTTTGAAGTCAGGCGTCAGGTAATAATCTTTATGGTGATCATGATCTGGCTGGTGAAGGTGATGTGTACTTGTAACTTAACCTAATTTATCGTAAAGACTAGACATGAAAATTTACGCTTTCTCCTTTCGATGAAGCCCTTCGTTTCAAATTTATCGGAATACATTTACATCGTACAAGGTTTGGTCCCCGCCCCGGTGTACGTTGCAAAGGGCAAAATAGTAAAAAAACAAGTTATAATGGTTAGCAAAAAACCATAAAAGTGGCTAATGCTGCTGCGTCGCGTCGTCGGGATAAGGCGTAAACTTTTATTCAAAAAATAATACAAATACGGTTTCGGGAATCGGGATACAATGCAATGTGCAAATACAATACAACATAGCCACACTTGTCTATAACAGTATCTGCGTCTAGTAGAAATAGAAACTCTTTTGCGTATGTATACTAGAATAAAATTATATGTCAACAATAACAAACACATTTGTTGATCCAAACTCTTCATGTATTTGCATATTAGAATAGGTAATCGCTTTTACTTCAGTCCCCTGTGGATGTCTCTGAAGATCAAATGCTTCTCCGTACCCTTTCGCACGAATTTTCCAAATACTTCTGTCAAACTCCACAACTTTTACTTTCTGTTCAAATTTATTATTATTATTTTTAAATAGGTTTGAATTCAAATCATTTTGCGTTAGAACTTATGATTCAATTACCCTTGCGATGAAAAATGGCTCTGCGCTGAACAGAAATAAAAATTCATCAAGGAATCTAAACAGCAGGGACTCTGCGTCTTCAGCTTGGATTTCAATTTCCTCACAAGAAATATTATTCACAGTTTCTATATCAGTCATGTAGCCAAACATTCCCATTGCGCATTGTTCAAACGCCTCCTCCAATGTTTCTCCCCAAGCGTGGATCCTGTAATATTATAGTGAAGAGGTGAAGACTAAATGATTCAACTTCAATAGAATTACCTCACGAAACTACCCACTATTGACTACAAGTTGTAAACGTCAAGAGAAATTACAATTCTTTCTCCTCAATATGCAGTTCATAACAAATGTGCGTGGTCATAGTCATGATCTTATAGTTTCTTCCTAAGACTCAGGAAGGCATCCCCGCAGAGCTCTTCGGAGATTATTGCATTTTATCTTCAAAATTAAGATTGACCTTAAAACTCAGCTGTGTTTACTAGTAATTTTGCACACCTGTATAAACTTTAGTTATCCACGGAGATCTAACTCTGACAGTGTTAAAAAAAAACCACCTTAATAAAGACTTGACTCACTGGATGTCTGACGTGTGGTCCAAATCTACAAATACAAATCACAATTAAAGTTGGCACACAGATAAGCAACGAATTGAATTTATTAAAACAAAATATTGAAATTGATTAATTACATTCGTACTTCTTCTCCGGGAGCTCTTGTAGCGAGTCGGATTCTTCCTCAGCATCCATAATTTGAACATCAGTTGATTTTGATTGGTCATGTTCCGAACTCGAGATGGGATTCGATGTAGATGTTGAGGTGGGCACCACCACCGCAGTCAAATCATCCACTAAATCCATCTTGATTCGCTTCGGGTAGCTTTAGAAATAATGTGAAGTAATTTAAATCAACGCTGACGTTGGAATGAAATCCATTATAATACAACGGTTGAGGTAAAGCGAAAGGGAAACCAATTTGATTTTTTTGATTTACCGATACATTTCTGAATGTTACACGTGATGCGGTCGAAATTCCCGGCTTGAATATTTCCTTGCCACATTAATATGCGGTGTCAGTCAGGAAAGGACCCACAGGAGAGCTGTGCACAGAACACAGAAAACTACAATAAAATATAAAATACTTGCAAATCACACAGAAGCTAACATTCATGCCAAAAGCCACGTGAAATTTTTTTATCTTATCTCGCACTGCTCGAGTTTATCAGTATTCACGATTTGAGCGAAGAACATTGTTGCTAACAGGTATTATGACTAATTTGTTAGTTTGCCGATTATGCATGGTACTGTGCATTATAAGCTCATTGTGCATATAACTGACAACTGACCTTGCTAGTCGCAGTAAAGGTCAAAGATAAAATTTGATTAAACTAATACTCAATTTTTAAGAATAAATCAGAATTGTGAAACGAGATTTAGGACTTAGGCCTTATAGCACAATGGAAAAAAAGCCAACTTGCATAACGCATTACTTCCATGAAGCGCATTATGGAACAATACATACTTACCATGTATTTATAAATTGGTTTTAGCCTAATTTGTCACGGCAGATGATGTGCAGCTTGATGCAGTTCATTTTGCACGTTTTTCTCATTCGCGACAGTTGACCAATTTTACAAATATACTTTAAACTTTAGAGGCTTGTTAGGCTTTATTAGTAGAGCATGCTGGCTGTCATTGAAGTGAATGAAACACACAATCTGGATTACATGAACGTGCGGCAACGTCCTTCAAATGAGGCTTTTCGTATCACGAATTGAAACACATTTTATTTCGTTACACGCAACATAAGAATCAGACAAATCCAACCAAACCAGCAACACAAATAATCGAACTGAAGGAACAACCTTCCAATAATGTCTCGAATACCCTGCTGGCTGAATGGCTTAATTATAGAATCAAAATGCGTTACGAAATCTTAGTTATAGATAGAATTACTGAAATGACAAAACAGGTTTCGCTGAAACGGTAGTTCTGCCGGCCGAAATTGACTTGATGGACACATACACATGTCAACATGTGAAATGATCAGACAACAAAATAAATTTCTGGTATTGGAACTCCCATTTGGCATAGCTGAAGAGCACAGTCCAGTCGATTTGAGAAGAACTTGAAGGTAACTCGAATTGGCCCACTCATCACATCGAGAGTCTTGCTCGTTTGGCAAGTGTTGAAGAACGTGTCAGGACCCTAATTCAAAATTGCAATTAATTTTATTCTAATCATATTTTCTTAGAATACTTCTTTACTTCTTTATAATAATAAGGTGAGTGAGATTACTCTACCTGTACTTTGTAATGGATGGAATAAGAGCCAGCAGCTAACTCAACTGGCTTCAAAAAGAGTAGTGGAACAATAGAATGTTTGATTTTTCTTGGTGGAATTAACTTGTTAATTTTTGCTAGTACAGTATCGTCGTCTTGAGCCCGGAGTTCAATGTCAATCTCGAAGTTAGCTGTTTCAGACGGCATAGATGAAGCATACAAGCCAACTCCAACCAGTTGAATATCATGATCAACAGCAAAGCTGTAAAAAGGCATTAATAATTTACTGTTAGTAAAATTTTAAAAAGTGGTCTCAGTTCAACTAACCAGAATTGCCTGACTTCATCGCCGTATCCACGAAATCTCGGATTTAATTGTTGTTGCAGGCTGAACCGAGACAAATGAAATACATGTCGTCGCTCGGTGTTATTGAAAGTCCCAAGATCTATGTCCCAGCTTGTCCTGTGTTAAATAAGTAAGTCATCCACATGTGTTAAAATCACGAGACAACGAAAAACCATCTTAACTAACCGTTCAGTGGCAGGTAACGTAATGTATTTATAAAGAGAGATCAATTCATCATCTGATAGCAATTTCCTTGGCACTACGTCTAGTGTAAAACGATGGGCTGGAATTAACGGGAATCTTATTAGATCGAAAGCTTCCCCAAGTGTTTGTCGAATGTTTTCCGGAGTGCTTTGAATGTTTTGCCTGGTGCACTCGGCTTCGGCCCACCTATGATGAAAATAAGCACAGTTGAAAATCGCTTACCGTGATCGTCTACTCGTGCAAAGTGATCCTTCACGCACCGCAATGTGTAATTCATTGCGAAATCTTTGAACAAAAACTGGAAGTGAAAGTTATAAAATTTAACTTACGCGTAGACTCCTAAAAATACAGATGCTTCCTCGATATTCAAACGATCTTCTTTCAGTAGATTCATAAGATTCTCGTGCGTGAGATTAAGAAAGTCCTCTGATTGGAAAATCAGTCTAGCATTACTGTAAATTAGATGTGAAAGTAAAACTAGAGTTATTCATGCTGCTATGGTATAATAATTGGTGGAAAGGTTCAAAGTTTATACTTACAATAGTACATACTGGAATGCCATTTGAGCCACAGTGACATTGTGAACAGCACGGGCATTTTGATAAACCATTAGTGCATTCTCCTTTTCTAGTGAATTCAATATGAAAACCTCACACTTTTCAGTCAGAAGTGGGACATTGTAGAACTCTGCCAAGTGCCAAACAAACAATGCATACTCCAACGGCACATCAAATTCGTCTGTGTAAATAAACTGCAAACAAAAGGATTTCAATCAAATGTAAAAGTTAGCCTAACATATTATATATTATGCATTTATACTATTCTAAGTTCACAGGTTAAGAGCTGTATTTCTTGATTGATACATTTCGTACCTTCAAAAAGAGTCTAAATGACACTGGTTCCAAGTGTGGAAGTTCAATCCTTTGGGTTGTATCTGCAAATAAATTTGACAATTACAATAAGTCAAAGTGTACGTAAGACGCGCCATGTCAATTGGTATCATTGAGTTACACCACTATTTATTTTAGGCTTTCTATTTGTTGTAGGCTTTGATCTATTATAAACTCACATCTACCATCTCCGAGTTCGGATCCCTGACTGTAAGGATGGAATCTTCGTGGAACATAGCTTTGGCGCTTACAGGTTAAACATCCATCGGCAGGGCTAATTGGAAGATGCCCCTCAAGCTTAGCAGATGAGCCCGAAGTTCCACTGGAAGACGGGATCGGGTCATCAGTAAAAGAAGTAGTTGCTGACGAGGACAATGATAATGAAGTATCTCCACTAGATGAAATGGGACCGCCGCTCTGATATCCAGCTGACGAGGAATCCGACGACACGTCCAAAGGAGCACCCCATCGTCCACTCAACATGACATCAAACACGGGAGAACTAATTCGAAGGATCAGGCTGTGAGCTTTAATCACTTCACCTTCCTCTCCAATTACAAATGACACGTCCGCCATCGTAGACGTGTTCAATATGTAGGTCAATTTATCCTTGCAATTCCCAAGGGTCGTCTGCCAGTTGTCCAACTCCATTTCGATAATCGACAAGTGTCAGTAGCTGCGGATGAATCTCTGGCCTCTGCTTGGCTAACCCTTGGTAATAGAAGAACTGTCTCTTTTTGAATAGTGAAACTAACGGAGTTAAATTAAATTGTAAATGTTCTTAGAATGACGTCGAATAATGGGCGGACGTAAAGGGATTTTAACTTGGGTTAGGAATCTGCCGCCGGCCACGCCACACCGGGACATGCATTGAGCAGAGCTGAGCAGAAAATCCACACGTGTGTACAGTTGCCCCAATGATGGTCACAACATGAGATGTTTTAACTTTGTTCCTTTAAAATAGAAAGCGGATTGGAATATATCAGAACTGCAAATAAATTTTAATAATATATTTTTGAATAACAAATCACACACATGAGACGAACTGCGGGTGTTAATTATTAAAGCTTGTATTACTAGGTTGGACGGTCTGACCTCCGGCGATCGGCGAACTTGTCAAACACGTTAAACTCATAATCCGTAAAAGTCCAAACTCCAAACCTGTGCGTGCTGTGAGTTAAATAGTCAACTGACATTAATATAGGATTTTATTGCATTGCACTAGTTTCATATTTTACTCATGTGATGCTGTAAGTTGTAAAAAAGTCAAACAAACCCCAGAATAAATATAAGCAAATGTGATGACTGCCTGGGATGAGCCTGGAGACTTTCCGGAAATTGAGAATGCATAATTAAAGCAAGTAGAGTTCTATGTTATCAATTTACATTTTATTAAATACCATAAAATATGTATCAACCGTAAATATTGCCAACGTCATCCGTTGATGATAGCACAACTCGCAAATCATCTCGCATCATTTTATCGGGGCCACCAATAACAATCGGAGTTGAATTTGTATAAAAACTCCGCCCCATCGTAGCCATCATCATGGTTGAATTATTTGAAGGAGAACCAGTACGCGATACTGTTGACACTAAAGGGTAAAGTGCTTGAAATAACAAAATAAGGATATAACTTCCAAATGCCAAAAATGGTAAAACCGTGATTGACCAATCCAATAGAGTTTTGGTCGGCCCATTCCCATAGTGCGTTCCACCATACAATAGATAAGAGAATTTATCGCCAAGCCAGCTTTTGAATGACTGCGGATAATGTGGATGATGGTGCACAGGGGAATGTGAATGGGAATGACGATGCGCATGTGCATGGGAATGGGGATGACCATGCGCATGTGCATAAGCATTCTCATGGGAATAACCATAAACTTGAGTATGACCATGTGGATCAGGTGGTGAATGAGGGACAACCACTGCTTCGACGTAGTCAATTTGAGGATTCGCGTAATTTGGTTTCGCCGTTCCTGGAATTGAATGAGCGGAGTAAATCGGTAACTGGTCTACTGCAGCCACTGCACCTTGGTGGGAATAACTACTTGCTAATTGTTGCAGGTTCTGATTTGTGTTTGAAGAAAAGCCACGGTGTTTCATACTGTGATCGCTGAAGATGTTATCATTTTGGGCCACTTTGAATTGTTGAATTGGTGTAGACACTACATTTGGTTTTAGAATATGAATGCTGCTCGGGACCTGATTAGGCTGATATCCTACGGCTTGCATCCACACCTTTTGTGGTCCATGATTCACTTGATTAAGCTGTTGATGCTGAGGTTCTGGATAAGTATTGTGTTTGTGCAAAATTGAATTCACTCTGGGTGCACTTGTCAAATATGGTAAATCTTTTGGAGGCCTCGGAAAGGCCGACGGTGTGAATGACCCATTCTCAAATGGCGGTTGTTTGAAATTTAGCGTTGATTGTGCTTGGTGGTTCAAATAAAGTTTGAACTTCTTCTCTGGGTTAGCCAGTTCCGGGTTATATGCTGGTCTTTGGCTTGTCGATGTGAAGTATAGTTCTGCAGGTTTCATTGTTGTTCTGCGAGGGTACTTCATCCTATTTAGTTCAATTTGATCTGATACTGATATCTGATTACTAGACGCAGAGGTCTTGTCTGCTACTTCTTTGATGGATATGTCCGACTGAAAATTATTGATTTTAAAGCGTCAATTAAAGTAAAATAGGACTTTGATCGGCTTTGCCTGGTTTGAGTATTAAATCAGGCCATTTTCTGACAATTCCACCTTACCCCTTTTAATTTCTTTTTTACTTTCTGACTGTCAAACAAATATTGACCAAATATTTCGTCATCCTTGATTACACAATTATTTTCTGGCATCGGCCTATTCTTCCAATCTTTATTGTAGAACTTGAATAACTTTATCAAATAACAGTATCCGTTGTGCTCGTCTGAGTCTAACATTACGTTCAATTGTTTCAATACATCCAGCGGTAATTGTTGCAGGAATCCCTTAACTTCTTCACTGTTCAAAATTTCCAGTATATTCTTGTGAGACACTCTGGACACACTGACAGGCAGCACCTTGTTTTCCCCGGATCCAAATTCAGAACTTTCACCAGAGTAAATTTTATTTGCTAGTTCAAGTGCCAAAGGCAAGGCTGTTTCACTTTCACCACTTCCAAGTTCTATCCATGTATTTTCATCGGATTGGCACATGCACGTATGAATAGCCGCTAAAATCCGGATTGCAAATAAGTATTTTGCGCCCATTTTTATCCTGCATTTCCTCATGCAGTGCCAGAATTCTTACTGAATTAAGATGTACAAAAAGACGCTGTGGGGAGTCGTACATATGACATTAACACAAGTCAAACTGTTAACTGTCCTTCCTGCACGTTATAAAAATGCTAATAACACACTACAAAATGAACAAGAACTGAGATGGAACTAATAAACATAATACCCATGCGCATCATCATTATTTCAACATTGCCGGCCTTTTTTAAAGGTCAAACTTAATCAGTCAGTGGAACACCAATTAACGTGAACATAGTATGCTCCTCTTGCTCAAAATATAATTAAATACAGAAAATATGACAACATGCATCGCACAGCGCAGCGGAGGTTTAGTATTAGATAATAGAACTTACAACAACGAGAAAGAAAAGAACTCTTCTTGCGGTGAGATGCAATTTAGGCAAAGTCTTTGTTCTGATTCAATCTCGTTTAGTAATAACTAACTAATTTTGAGAAAAACGAACTTCTTCCGTTTGTTAAACAGATCAGATGAGTATTTGCAGCTGCTGGCCAATTATAAGAGATCAGCCAAGTGCATCAAAGCTTCGTGTTTGACTTCGGTCTTTTGGAATTGCATTTCCTTCTGCAGGGCACAAAGCGCTTTGTAGTTGCAATACGCTGCTGTGTGTGGTGTGTGGTCTCTGGTGTCTCGTCGGTTTGCACATTACCCTGAAATGACAAAAGAAATGCATAACTGTATAATCACTTTTTTTCTGAATAAGTTCGACTGTTTTTGGCTGAATGTATTCTTAAAGTTGTAGAATTACGGAGCAGACTGCTAGCTAATGTTTCGACAATGAAGTTGTCTTCTCCAAACCCCGTTTCGTCTCGATTTGATTTAACTTGATGACGTTTAAATGCAAATTACTAGCATGTAAGGGCATGTAATTGCGCCGAACAATATAAAATTTGAGATGAATCTCTGAACTACAAAAAAACACACTTGCGAATCCCATATACTATGCAATAATACGACGCGTGCAACAATGGAATGTGAGATCTACAAAGTATGTTGTCAACATGCAGCATCTCTTTTCCATCTGTTTATCATCTCACTCCGGTACTAACGAGGGAACTACCCGTGCTGCAACCCTTAGATTTGGCTGAAACTTTGTCCACATGTTACCCTTGTGTAGAAACTATGTATTGCAAAGTGTCCGATCCCAACGCTCAAATTTAGAATTTAGCCGAATTTTTGAAATTTGGCTCGAAATACTTTGCATGGGGAGACCTGTAAAACCGAGATTTTTGTGTTTAAACGCCGTCCTGTTTTTTCAGCTTTGCAGTACCGACAGAATGCATAGAGCGGCATGGCGTGCGGCGCCGATTCTCTCGGCCGGCCTCGGCCTCCATGCAAGTCTGTGCATTCCGCCCAAACTGCAAAGCTCAAAAAACAGGACGGCGTTTAACCCACAAAAATCTCGATTTTACAGGTCACCCCATGTAAAATAGTTTGAGCCAAATTTCAAAAATTCGGCTAAATTCGAAATTTGAGCGTTGGGATCGGACACTTTGCGAAACATAGTTTCTACACAAGTGTAACATGTGGACAAAGTTTTAGCCAAATCCAATGGTTGCAGCACGGGTAAGAAGCCTACATGAAGAATAGTACTCCCAGCCTGTAAAATACTTCAGGCACATCGCGTTAACATTTTCACAAGCTCTTTGGAATCATTAGCCGTCATTCCAGTTGTCAAATATGTAAGTGTGGTGCTGATTTTGATTTATTCAGAACCTCCCAACTATAACTTCCGCCGATACGAAAATGGCCAAAGCACTCCAACGCACCACCATGCAAGCCTACCCCACACCCCACCGCAAACCCAGTTTTTGGGGCTTGTTTAATGACAATGACGGCACGCCTGTGGATAATTTGGATTTTGTAGACTGCCGGAATAGCTTAATTTATCTTTGTCGATTAACAACCCCGTGGGGGACCGACCGCAATTTAAAAATTCCAAATTTCTGATTTCTG
>JAAXYW010000137.1:0-56202 GCA_036851895.1 Orthonychiurus folsomi
GGCTCGGATTCTGGCTCTGATGCAGGAGAAATTAGACCAGAATCAGGTAATGCAGGATTTGGACGTGCATTAGATGCAGGGTCCGAGGAGGGCCCAGGTTTTCCTTTAGGAATGTGCTCAGCTTCAGCAGTAGTTGGCTCGGGTATGCTTCTTGATTCAACATCCGTTTCCGTGCTGGACACATCTCTTGTGGTCCGGGTTAATTTTTTGTTCAACTTGGACGGATGTGTGCTGCCCAACAATCCACTCGGCTCAGATGACGTGAATGACGTGCTTGGATTTGGACTTCTTTTGCCAGCTTCAGCTTTTAAAACAACTGCAGATGTAAACGCAGTAGTCGTCGCCCCTGTTTCTGTTGTTGAATCATCAGCTAATTCACTAGTTCCTGCAGAATGAGAAACGCCAGGTAAAAATGTTGTTTTTTCGTGGAGGGATGATGTCGGCAATCTTCTCGTCTCTCTCCTTAATAAAATGTCAATTAATGGAGACCCAGTACTGACAGAGATACCCGAAATAATTGTGGATGCTGAAGCGTCTTGTTCAGTCCTGTGTTCATGTCCAGAATCCGACTCTGTCGTAGATGCGAGGACGATGGAATTTTCATTTATATCTAAGTTCATTTTTTCAGACATCCCAGTTGTCAATTTCTCCAATCCCTCCGTTGTGTTCTGCGTATCTTCCATAACATTGCGGCTTTGTTCGTTGATTAAATTCAGTAGTTGCTGATCCGGATCCTGGAGCGTTTCCTCAGTTTGAAGGATTAACTTGGTCGAGAATTTGAGGTGAATATCAGCCAATGCTGTAACTCGTTTCTTTTTAGTTGGACTTTCTCCGTGGTTGTTGAAATCATTTGTAGTCGACATTTCAGGCAACTCTGTAATGCTTTGAGACTTGGATAGTGCAATTACATGAGGAAGGAATCCTATTTTATGGGATGAAATGAAATCCTCCTCTGTATAGGACGGGGATGACAAGGGAGAAGTTGGAATCAATTTGTCTTGATTATCAGAGTCCAAGACAGATGTAGTAGTTGAAGTGCTATTGAATGGATCCTTATCGTCCGCATCTGCGGTTGAATTCGTCTCCAATCGAGGAGAGGACGGATTTTGGATTTCTCTTTTCCTTCTCATCTCATCCTTCATTTTCACGGATTTCTTTTTTGGTTTCGTCTTCGTCTCTTTGGCTTTATTTCCCTCCGGTTTTTTAATCTTCTTTCCTTTCCCAGGACCGAATTCACATATAAACGGCAATTGATGATGGCATGGGGCAGGGATCATGGATCGTGTGGATGTGCTCAAGGCTGGACACATTTCGGTTGGTCCGCCTCCACCGCTGAAAACAAATTTTGGTTCAAATATTTAAAATGTCAAAATTATTGAAATAAAATTTGAAGTCCTCAAAACATACAACATTTGCACATCCGGTCCAAGATTAGGACGTTCCTTTCCCATCATTTTCATGGAGTGCTTCTTCCACATTTTCTTGTCCGCTCCAACCCATAGCTGATCCCCAATCATTCTTGCCCTCATTAAAAGCATTTGCAGACGTCTCATTTCTTCTACGTTGCTTGCTTTCAATTTGACCAAATAAAACAGAACATCACGATAAGCATTAAATATTTATTGCCCTGTTCTCAATTTCTTTATAGCTTCTATTTTTTTTAATCTCATATTCTTTAAGCACTATCTAAAACAAACATCCCGTTCTGGATAATGTATTCAATGCTTAGAGACTGAGACATGAAAGCTCATTCCTTGCCATTTTTGTTTAGAATTGCATGAGTACGACACATGAGTAATGTGCAAACACAAATAGCGTTTAGCGAAGCTTAGAATTTCATCACGGCTCCAGCAGTCCTCCGATAAAACACACAACTTTAATCACGCAACACATAAACATTTTCAATTCTTTTTCTAGTCTTAGCTAGACGTACGTCACAATGATAAAACATACATGGTAGTTTGGGTACCCTTCTTGGTTAGATGAAAGACAACGAAAATAATAATTTGCTTGAATAAAATATCCTGGCCTTTTGGTATGATCGCAGCTATCGATCGTAAGTAAATTTTATATTCATATGCGGAGAATAAATGAAAAGTGGATGTAAAGAATGCATACTTGGCCTTCGGAGTGTCGTCCCGTGCTTTCCTTTCAATGTGTCAAAAATGTGCCCTTGTTTAACGAAATGGATCCTGACACTATGAAATTAAATATTAAACCGTTGAAGGGTTTCCTTTGTGCATGAGTTCAACCTCAGGGTGCTCGTGTCAAGTATGAATGACATTTTGTCGTGCCTCAGCCTAAAAAATATTTTTCTTCACTCGGAGCTAGGGGCTGAAGGTTATCCAAGAACCCAGGATTTTAACTGCCGTAGATTTTAACAGATGCTAAGATATGATGTCGACGCACGTAGAAGTCACACAGAGTTGTAAAAATATACTTTTGTCAAATGATGCTAACTTGTATCTCGTATAATGCATTGTGCAAAATGGACTCAAATATAAAACTCCGCAGGAAGTGGAGCAAACCATAAAAGAAATTCGATTGATATTATGAATATTTTAAGATTTCCGAAAGGAATTTTACGATTCCAACGCGGTCCACGCATTTGTGGACGTGTAATCATTGCATTGGATTGGGGCACCTGTCTTCGTCACCGTCTGATAGCAAAGCAGCAACCGCAAGTGGATGTGAGGAAATATAAATAATACAACACTTTAACCCGGTTTATTTTTTCAAACACTCAACTGTTACGAGGATGGAAAGCAAAGAACGGACGTGGTTGAATGTGGAACAAGGTGCACTTTCAATTAAGGTGAAAATATAGAAGAGACACAGAGAAATGTACGTGTTGCTGAAAATGTGGGAACAAACCTCGGACGAGTTGTCCTTCCCTTTTCTTGCAAAATGAATTGGCTTTCTTGTGCTGCAAGCGTTTCTTCTCAAATAATTTGAACCTCCTTCCGTCCTCCATACTGACTTCGTTCATGTCATCCCTGTCAAGAAGGCTTTCCATCTTTTCCTCCTTCAATTCATCTTCAACGATTGCTTCCTCATTGCTTCCCTGCAGGACACGGAAATAATTATTATTCACGTTTGAAAAGTACATTTTCACCTTTTGTGTTGCTTTATCATTTGTGTGATCAATTCGGATTTGCGTGCCAGATTTTTCGTGAGGTACATAATAGAAGGAGTACAATGGAATTTTTTGGAGTTCTTTCTTAGACGAAATTATTGATTTAGATATAATGTGTGCATTGTATATTTATTTGTAGGTTTCCGAGTAAATTTAGTCACAACTTCAAAAAGATGGCTATCAATTTATAATTTTGAGGTTAAAATTAAACAATCAACACAGCAGTATTGCACCTAAAAATCATACTCAGGCCTTCAAAGTTTGGAATGTCGATAAACATCCAAAACACATGAATTAAGAAGATAATTGCTTTTGAAGTAGGTCACGAGTCCAGTCGAACTATTATCGACTTTCAACCGTACCAAGATCGGGGTTGAACTGCTATTGACTTTCTTTCAGGAGTTTAAGAAGACATGTGAGTCACATCCCAATGCTGCCAGTGGAGAAAGCATTAAGGATTATGTCTTGCTCACAATAAAACTCATATGCCCATGTCATTCACAGGCCTCATGCATGCTCTCCTCCGCTTAAAGGATCCGAGAGATTGAGCAGAGTATGCCATGGGATTTCACACTCCATTGATCAACTAATCCAGTAGAAAATTGAGTTTACATCTTATTAAACTGACGAAGGAAACAGACCTGATAATCCTGGCATATACCATGGCACAAAACCACAGAATACAACGCAATCCACAAGCTATTCCCTCTCGCCTCATGCAGCACTTAAAATGCAAATCAAATTGTCTTTTGTAAAGGAAATTAATAATGTAAATTGGGATTTAGCCACAAACCCGAGAAATCCGGTTTGGGAAAATAAAGGAAGGATGCTGTGCATTCGTGTAAAAGTGGAGAAACGGATGAATGGAAGTTTACCTCTACTCCTTGGATGTCACTTGAGATGACAGTAATGAAAATGTGAAACAAGAGAACCGACACGGTTGCGGAGACACAAATTGTTTTGAGATTGAATCGACGAATTCCCATGATTGCTTTTACTACACAATTTATTGCCCCTAGACTTTATTCTCCCGGCGGAACAGTTACTTTTCCAATGGCTATACACTGTTAGGTTTCCAATCTAATTTGCTAATAATAACATTTACAGAAGGGAAAATATTTCTGCTTATAAGTATTTCTCCGGACTACTGCATAATGTCGTGCTTTGAGAACAGCGATAGCGATAATGAGGGATTCCAGGATAGAATGACGAGACGTCCAGTAAAGAAATGGCATGACGAACTCACCTGAATGCCGAACTCATACATAAAATCGGGCAGGTCGACCCCCGCATTGTGGGCTTTTCGGAGAAAGCCCTTCACCCGATTTCACGCTGGAAAACTGGGATTGTCCTCGCCATTCCGGCCTTAGCTCACACAGAATACTTTGCTACTTCAAATGGATATTTTATGTGGAGTGAAATGCAAATTATTACTGAGCACAACATGCTTAGCATGTGGCACAGGTATTGCGATTATCCTTTCCGTCTGTCTGTCTGTCGTCATCGGAGCGCTCGTTGACATTATAACCTAAATGAATCACAAGACCGCTTCAGTGACTAAAATTGATTGGGATTAAAACTGCCTTGGAAGCTGCCATATTTCAAAAGATGAGACACAACATCTGGCATCTAACAGATCACAAAGGGATCATATCAGTCAGTAGTGTGTAAAGTCCACAAAATGTTCTTGCTTCCTTCTTAATGTGATCACATCAGCATATGAAGGCCACAAAATATTCTTGCATCGTACTTAATGTGATCATATCAGTATGTAAAGTCCAGAAAATGAACTAATCAGAAAGAGTAAAATTTCTTGAATAGTAGCTTGGCTAGGATATTATTCAATACAAATAGTTCTGCTTCATATCCGCAACAGATGGGTGCTTCCTGTTGAATGCCAGGCGTTGCGTTTCATCTTTTGAAATTTGGCTTAGTTTTCTGTGGTACGCTGCAGAAGCAACTCCTTCCCAATGCAGTTTTAATTCCAATCTATGGAAATCACCGAAGCGGGCTTGTAATTCATTTAGATTATAATGCCCAATGAGCGCTGCTGCTGGACGGAGAGGCGGACGGAAAATACGAGTGCAATACATGTGCCATATGCTAAATATGTGCTCAGTAATAAAAAGAAGAAAATTACCTTTTATAACAAGACCTATTATACGTGTGTAAAATGTTGAAATTATTAATGAAACTCAATAAGTTGACGTCTGATGTGTGCAAAAGAATTTAGTATATCAATGAAGGCTTTCTAAGTGACCTGATAGTACACATGAATGCCTTGCTAGAACATCTTAATGCATAAATCAAATCAAATCATAAAGAGAATACCAAATCTTTTCGAAAAGTTTCACAGCACAAGTCAAGCTCTTTTAGCATCATAAGTATTTTCTGCTCATCAATGAATTAGAAACTCCTTTGAATTCAAAATGTGAGTAGAACCCGACCACATTTTTAAAAAAGTAGAAAATACCTTTGTGCTCCCAAGTGAATACTCGGGTGAGTTTGACTAAAGTTAATTGAAACTGTTTTCAATTTAATCGGAAGATAGAGCGCATATGGTAATTTGTATTTGACCATACTACGTAGGTAGAAGTAGATAAATTTAGGATTTGCGATTCTTCACTAATCACCCTCCGGTGTTTGTCATCCTTGCCTGGTTTCACATTTTGTCTTCACCTCCTTGGTCATCGTTTTATACACCTTTTATACAATGGAGATTCATCCTGCAATGGGATTGCTCTTAAATCCCAATTGGATTGCTTTCACCGTCGACGACAAAACCAATACCAATTAAAAGGAACATGAATAATTTAGCAGGCTCTCACATAAACCTGCATAATCCAGAATAAACTGAGGTAGCCCTACGGTCTGCATTACAGATTCCATTCCATGTCGATTGGGGAAGTAAGTGTTTACGCTAGCCATGGTTGTATAGACAGACAGGCCTTTCCTTTAATTAATTATTCACATGGATGTAGGCATATATTCTTTCCTTCTGCATTCATTTGCGGAGTGGAAAGTTACCATGTGTTTTGTAACTCAAATGTCGATGCAAAACAGAAGTGTTGAATTGTTTATAAATCAATAGTACATCTAATCCTGTGGCGGAACGGGAGCTGGGAGAAAAACACCTCTCGGACTTTGTTTTTCTGAAGCATTATGTTCTACCATGCCAGCATATGTACGTCTTGCCTTTCCTGAATGTGGAAATGTACCACGGGAAATGACCAAAGGGGTTGCAAAAAGCAAAATACAGGGTTTTCGCATGTAAGGAGAGAAGGAGTCCCGTAAAATAATAGTCAAATGGCAAAAGTGCAAGGAAAGAACGGAAGATTATTGATGGAAGCACATGCGCCAATGCGGGAAATGGAACAAAAAAAAACCTTTCTTCAGCATCCTACGTAGGGCGGGTTACTATATGGGACGGTTTCCACCGAATTTCTGGATCAGCTGCTGCTTCGCTATGGCAGAGATAGCATCATCTCTCCATCCGATTTCCACAGCTTCCATATCTTTGACTTCTACAAAACCTTACCAGGGAATCAAATTTAATTTCTTTGTTCCAAGTATTAGTAGGACGGTTTCCTCCGCTCAAGAGACGTTTCTCTGGCGGATCGACAACCACTACACGACCACACTTAAACAAGGCCAGACTTTTTTATAATTTTAATAGTTACGTTTTTGTGAGTGGCCAGGTAGTAAATGTGTATTAAGGAGTGGTTGTTCAATTGAATGAAAAGATTTGCTGAGTGATTAAAATCAAGGGGAGGAAGGTAAGTGAACTATTTGAATTCATTCTCGCTGCTACGACTAGAAAACTACGCTAGCAATGATTAATGAGTATTTGGCGTATTATATTATTGGAAAATTAGCACGATTTTGCAAACATTTGACACACAAATCGCGGTGTGGCATGGCATGTTCGTTCATGCAATTCCGTCATAATTTATAACGTCGCACTTCGTAAAGAAATAAATAAAGTCTATGTATGGTGGCTTTGTTTATGGATACGGGTCAGGTTTGCATGTCCCCATTATAAGTTATGGCTGTGAATTTGTGAATACAGCAGTAAGGAATTTTTTGTATATTTCGTGATGCGCGGGACACGGAGAAGGAAACGGCAATCGTTGAACTTTCAGGTCTTTCCACCCACCCGTGCCGTGTCCTGCTCCAGATATCTCACTCATTTTAGGATTTCGGGTCCAAAGATCGATGAAAGCAAAGTTGCAGAATAAGCTAAGCCTTTTGCATTGTAGACATACGAAAGCATTCCATTTCTTAGAGCATGTCCCGAGGCTGTGAACCCCCTGAAATTTACGATCCTTATCTCTTGAGACATTCAGTCACCCGAAACAGAACCCTTGCAATCCTAATTTCAGCAGACGACCACGTCAGTTTGTCTGTGCCAAATTATTTATTCTTTAATACTATTTTCTAAGAAGAACGACCACGGTCGTAATGCATGATGATGGGATTCTAACTCATTTGAATGCACAACCAACCACATTTGTGGCAGGGAATGGTAAAGGATGCCAACCATACGCAGTCTCAAGGGATCCTTAATGGATATTGCAAAATATTCAGAATTCCATTGAAATGAAAACTCCTATTCATAGCTTTATTTTCGCATATACGAATTAAGTGCGTCGGAGATGGATGCTTTCCTAACTATTGCATCCGTCCTCCTTACCTTAGGGATGAGAAACACTTCTTTAGACTTCATATGGGATACACGCGTTCCTTCTATGGATTTTCTTGTCTTTTACTTGAAATTGCTCACAACTGTGGATTCCCACGAGGATCCACATGTATCAAACGAGACGACGGGAAAAGTGCTAACTGCAGATACTCAACCCTATACGGCAAGGCAGGAATTCCACCTGATGTTCAATTTGACTGAATTCGTCTGTAATGAATGTTGGGATTCATTAGTTGGCCCACCAACAAAAATTCACTCCACTCTCGTGTGAAGTGGAGTAATGCGGCTTTATTTCAAAGCTGACCTTGGGTTTTACTGTTTCGACGACGGTGACTGCACAGCGGGACGCACTAAATGTAGAAAACCGCACGTCTAGAAACATTATTTGTTAATTAGTATTTGCCCTGTCAAATTGTAGGAATTATGATGGAACGTACAACTCTCCGTTTCGTGACTTCCAGAATGTCATACTAAATGTAGTGTTTACACAGAGCAGCGCAGCGTTATCAGTCATTGCTTAAAAATAATTTCCTGTCGAGCTGTACGTGTATTTACGTACGTACGAAAGGTACGCAGTTGGCTCACTATTTGCTACTCGTGGACCACCCATGCACCTGGACACGGAAGTAATCCTATTGAAAAACAAGGGCCGATTAATTGATTTGGAGAATTGTGAACGAGGCCCTGTTATTTTTACTCAGGTACTGCAACTAGTTGAATTGACACTCAAGTTGGTTGTCAGTAATACGATTAATTCACAAATGAGCAACTCATTTCCTCGGGTCATCCGTCTGTATTGGTTCAAGTGGCTATTAATTGTCAAGTGGGACCGGTGAACTCAATCAATTCCCAGTCCAACTATTAGTTTTAAATACATCTTCTTATCAATCTCTCGACGTAATTTGGTTTTGTGATCCATGCACAATTGCAGTCGGACTCAAAATCTACTCGAGTTGTTGGGTACAGGGTACACGCATTCATGTTTTGCACATTGACATTTAGTTTTCATCTCATTACTCATCCCCAGTTAGACTGGCACTCAGTCCGTAATAGTTTTTGCCGCTGAGTTGACAAAATTTGTTAATGTGAATGTGAAGTGTTTCAGCATTTCTCAGTCAGACAAATCCCACGTGGCGCTCTCACGGCCGGCTCGGATTGTCCAGACGAGACGGCAGCGCAGCGTTTGGAGATTTATCATTCTTTGATTTAAAGTTGGTAAATGTTAACCGTAGTAACCCTCCGCTTCACCAACTCCGTTTTATAAATACACATCTCCCGAATTTTGTTGACATCACCATCCCTGAAATCCAAACCCGGTGGAATTTTTCCATGACAAATTGAGTGGTAGAATTTGGAACGAATTCTGAGACACTGTGAATAATATTTTTGTGTTTTTAACTTTATGATGTGCAGTTGATGGTGTTGACGGTTCATGAGAGGATGCCAGTGCGGGGGAGAACAAGGGACGGAATTAATTCAGATTTTGGCTTCTTCACCTCCACCAACAACTCAATTTGTTCCCAATTACAAACGCCTTCATTTTCCAAAGAAGAATCATCCCACCAATCAGCTGGTGACGGCACTGCTTTACAATCGGCCTTTGGATATTCTTGTATTCAATACTCACATCATCATTTTAACTGCTGAATGACCAAGTACAAGTCCCACGTGCAGCCCACACTAGTTTTTCAAACCTCGCAGTTCAGTAGCTTTTAATTCCTCTAGTCCCCCCATTTTTTTAATCAAGACGGATTACAAAGATCTCGCCATTTTGTAATATCAAGTCAAAGATAGCTTAGTTCCCTGCATCACGATGCACGTTGATTTGAAGAAATCGAAGAAAGTAGCCCAGCCACCGGACGGCGGTTGGGGATGGGTCGTCGTGTTCGCGTCTTTCATGATCCACGTAATAGGTACGTTCTCTATTTTGTTTTGTACGCGTATGCAAACTGCAAAATCAGAATATGAAAGAAATGTGGAGAGAACCGATGACGTGACGTTTAGCTGTGTGCTGAAAAAAAGTAATTCATTTTATATATTATTAAAGGCTCTTGTCTTAAGAGCCGTTTAACACACTGCCAAAACGAGCACACACCTCCTGAACTATTAAAAGCTTTAGACCCATGATTGTGCCTGGTGTTTTTCCAATGTAATATTAATATTAAGGTGCTTAGCAAATAATTTTATGATGAAGTTTTGGCTTTTCTGTGGTAAGCGGCTATTTTATTAAGAAAGCCACGCTTGTCCAACATTTTTCAGGAAAATGCACTATCACGCCAACTTCTTCATCAAGTTCAATGTTCATTTTTTTGAAATTATAGCTGACGGCGCGGCGTACACATTTGGTATTTTCTTTGTGGAAATATCCGCGGATCTGAAAGGAACGAAGAGTGCGACAGCATGGATCGTGTCAATTATGGTTGGGCTAACACTTGCTTCAGGTTATTTAAGTTATTTTAATCTAAATAGAAGGCCAAGGCCGAAGTTGGCAGCCAACTGATAGCAAAGGATTTTTTTTACACATTTGTTTAATTTCTCTTTCCTCTTCCAGGACCAATCTCTAGCACTTTGGTAAATAGGTATGGATGCAGAGCCGTGTCTATGGCTGGCTCAATCCTTGCCAGCATTGGATTTGGACTCAGTTATTTCGCACAGAATGTGACATTTCTGTACCTGTCTATTGGTGTAGTTGGAGGTAATGTAAACTACTGCCTGTTTCATGTCTTGAATGTGCGAATGCCAAAAACTTTTTTATCCGATGCCGTGAATTTCCATGCATCAGATCCGTCCGTCCGCAAATATCAATTTCGTTTGACAAGTTTGGGGTTTAGCATATCCAACAGTGTCAAATTCAGAATTTTGTATTAGGTAAATGCAAATTTAGTTTGACAGCCCCCACTCCCTTCACGGATAGTTTGAAGCAGCTGTAGCTCTTTCGCCTTTAAAAGTTTTGAGTGCAAAAAATCGATTCTCTCACTGAGACATACATACATCCCACATGGAAAAACTAGACTTTTATAGAAATCCGTGCGGAATCGACCGGCCGGGTTTTTTCATGTATTATTACAGAACGAGCACTGAGACTAGTGTTCAATCTCTGAGTGCATGAGAAAAATGTATGGCAATCTTGAAAAATGCCGAGAATGCATTCCCCATGTGGAAAAGAACTGAATTTGGAATGAAAGGAACTATGATAAGGGAAGACGAATCCATGATCCTCTTTTAGTTCAATTGAATGTGTTTCTTTTGCTAGGGATTGGACTCGGGATGATTTACTTACCTGCCATCGTCTCAGTGACAGTCTGGTTCGAAAAGAAGCGAGCGCTTGCCACTGGAATCGCGGTTTGTGGATCAGGTAGGAAACATGGATGCATTTAATTGGATGCAAGTTAAAGGATTTACCCAACAGTCGATAGTAGTAGAGTTTCAGCCATGCACTTACTTTTACTTTTTTCTGTAACTCATTCGATTAAAATTCAGAAATATAATAATTGTTTTTTGTTTGCCATGAGTTTGAGAAATAATGCTCGCATGCACAACACGTTGCAACCATGATGACACCATAGGATAAGAATTAGCTCTGAAAAGTTGACCCCATTAAAATTAAACAATCAATGTAAACTTTTCTGCAGGTGTTGGAACATTTGTCTTGGCGCCTCTGGTTGAGTATTTGGTAAGTGAAAGTTTATCTTCCTTCTGTGCGATTAGAGCAAAGATAGAGTCTATTTGTCTCACATTTCGTGACATATAGATCCGTATCTATGATTGGAGAAGTGCACTCCTGATTGCTTCTGCCATAATACTCAATTGCGCTGCGTTCAGTGCATTATTTCGCCCGATTCCTGACGACCTCCATAAAGAAGAGAATGATGCGGAGAAAGCAATTCCATCCATCCCAAGCATCCTCGAGCCTACGGGAAGCGGTGAGCAAAGGCTTCTATTTGAATTCAATTTATGGGTGTTTGTGTGGTGAGCGGAAATTCGGTCGATTCATTTGATCACGTCTGCTTCCCTGTCTCACCCATCCACTTCCTTCCCCTTAATTAACTTGGATGTCTTAGACATCAGACATCCGTTCTGCCAAGCACTTTACGTCTCATTCAATATTTGCTCATTGCTCTGCATACACATACGCCGAGTCTGTAAACCAATTATTTCCCTGCAAAAGTTTTATGCAGTACTTGAATTCCCTTAGGAGGAGATGTAGTCCAACTTCTTCTCCCTCAGAAAATAGACTCACCCTCTGCCGAGGAGAGTATGGAGGAGCCCGGGGAAATAATGTCAATGCCAAATGTCCGTCGTCCAACTAAATTCCTAACAAGCGTAAGCGAAACGAATTGAACTTGGATCCTCGTTATTATAAGGACCTCTGTTCTGTATTACGAATCGATCTTCATTTAATTTGTTGTTTGGTTAGACTGGCAAGGACACTTTGACAATGTCATGCAGTCATCCTGTACTCCCCGTTGGATTGGGTCTTGGAAGCATTGATTCACTTCACAGATTTTCTACCCATGGAACTCGGAAAAATAAACGTCATTCGTTGAAATTTGGATCGGATGTATTATGTGAGAAAGCGGTTCGGAATCGAGGGCAGAAAAATCATTTGGATAAATCAACATCTACTGGATTGATTATGCAAAGGAAGGATATATTTTATTCTGGGAGCATGGCAAATCTAAACAACATCCCAGTGGCGCATCCTGAAAGAGAGGAAACACTCACACAAAGAATGGCACGGACACCCGAGGACTCCAATGAAGCATTGGCTCAGAAGAAGTTCCTCGGATGTATTCCCTACTCCCGCGTCTTGTCAACAATGATGGACTATTCCATTCTGAAAAACCCGGTTTTCCTTTTATTTGCAGTCTCTAATTTCTTCACGAGTGTTGGATACATGATACCTTATAGTTACCTTCCGGTAAGCATTTTACATGTAAACTTAGTTATGAACTGCATATTTTGCTCAGCACTTAAAATTAAACCTGAAACTCCGCAAAGTTTAGTGACGCATTGAAGTGTTGTTTAGCATATTTTGACTATTCACTCCAAGATTGTTCACTCAGTCGTTCAACTTCTCAACCCTAGTTTCCTTTGAGGTCAAATATGCAAATGCACTCTTTGTCTCAAGCCTTTGTTCCGCGTATTGCTTTATAAATAGTGAATAGTAAAAAACAAGAGCTGTTTTTGCCTGACTAATCCATCACCAGAAATGACGATGACACAAAATATTATGTTGTTTTCTTAGGATCTAGCCATTGGAGACGTAGACCACTCTTTTAATGATAAAGCTTCAGCTGGTTTTCTTCTCTCTATCATTGGAGCTTCCAACACATTGAGTCGTGTTGTTCTAGGCTATCTCGGCGATAAGAAATGGGTGAATCGCCTGTACTTGTACAACGCGTGTCTGATGATTTGCGGAATCGGTGAGTAAAGGTTTTTCTATTTTTAGTATTTCCTGTCACAGCTAATGATGGATAACGCCTGTGCCGATCAAGCCAACAGCGAGATATACAGGAATATATTTAATTAAAGACAAAATTGACACGTCACTTGCAATTATTGCTGTGCGAGTGCTTTACTGATTTTGAAATATGCAACCACTATTTGCACAGCGGGTATTGCAGGATCTAGAATAATTAGATTGCCCTTCTGGCACAGCTCCATTTGTCCTCTCTCGAACTTCAATTCCTGATGTCAGTGTCTCTCGACTTAAGTCAATTCGGTCAGGTCATTTTGGCTAACAGCCAGTCTCTGTGCTCAGTTTCGCTTCATGATATTTCAATGATTTTCATGACATTTAAAAATAACTTGTTTACGCTGCAGTCGTCGAAAAAACTTCATACCATGTTGAAATAATACACCGTGACAAAACCCAGAAAGCTGCAAAGTAGCACATTGACAGTTGCACAAGCTTGTAAATAAATTATTTTTCAGTTCTGGCAGATTTTAAGTGTGCGGGCTTCTTTGACATTCAAACATTAGTTTATTTGTATCCGGCTAAATTTGGCCTAGTTTAGATATTTAAAAGTTAAAAATACAAATACTTGGATGGACAGAGGACGAATACGAATGCAAACTCCAGAACTTTCGATGGCGTGGGTCATGCTTGTGTTTTTGCCAATAGCCTCAAATAAATTGCACGCAAATCTGTACTCACTCCATGGCATCAAAATGTGAATGTAAACTCCAAAGCGGACGCCGACCTTGTGTGTCACCTTTCTCCTTCCCCGAGTTCAGGTTGAGATGATGCGTTCTCTCTGCGTGGGCTAAAGTTTGCCTTGGACCGGAAAAATTCTGCTTAATGTGTAGCCTTAACATTTTGATTTTTACCATACGTATTTTCAATTGAGCCCCGATAGGGTGGATGAAATCATCGGTAAATTAATTTGAACTTTGCTCCGTGTGGGTAGTTTATTTTGAATATTAAAATCCAATCCACAGATGCTCCGCGCACTTTACCTAAAAATAGATATTACGGGTGTTTGGTATTTCGTCTATCAAATTGATAGGATGCAGAGACCCATGGGATCAGTATTGGAAACTTTTCGGAACAGATGTAAAATCTTGAATGTTAAAGCCGTATTAGCCATTAAACATCTGCTGTAATCCAATGTGTTTATAGTTGTAATCTATCATTCCGTGTAAAGTTAACCTTGCCTTCAAGTCAACATTTGAAATTTTTTTTCTGAAATTTTAGCAACTGGTCTAGTGTCGCACACAACGGATATATTTTGGCTTCGAGCATACTCTGCAACATTTGGTGCTACAGTTGGTGTTTACGTCAGTCTCACATCCGTTATTTTGGTGGATCTTGTTAGCTTGGATAAACTTACTAACGCGTTCGGACTTTTATTACTCTTCCAGGTATTTATTCGTTTATTTCGATTTACGAATTAAACTTAGATCGGATCCCACGATTTTCAATTTTTAGAAGTGCAAACTAATTACTTGGATACATTTGTTTAATTTCAGGGAGTCGCAACCGTGATAGGACCTCCAGTTGTGGTAAGCAGTCTAGGTGTAATATTGAATCATTTTAAATGCTGATTTTAGAAACATCTGCTTTATTGTACCACACTATATTAACTTTGGTGTTTTTCTTTATTTTCAGGGCAAATTATATGATGAATTAGATACGGTACGTAAAATTTAAGATTATATCTACGTTTGCCAAAAACCACTCAGAATGGGTTATGTTATGTTTAAGGATGTTGACCAACACTAGGAATATGTTACGTATTGAATCCGTATTGTATTTAACGTTTTCATCCATTTAAGAGGGTAGGTTTGGTGGTCATTTTCTTCGAAGTAATTATTACTGAATTGGGACAGAAAAACGGAACAGAATCGATTAGAATTATTTCGAGGAATGTTCATACTTATTTGTTCTTTTAATCTGAAATCTAAATACTTGTATTAATATCCAGCACTGAGTTTTCATAAAAGCGAGGCACTAAATATTACTCGGAAATATCAACTAATAAAAAAATAATTTTGTTTGATTGCAGTATCTACCTGGATTTTGGCTAGCAGGTGGAATGATAGCATTTAGTGGACTCATGCTGTTTTTAATCCCTATTTTGCAAAGACGTGAGGCAAGCAAGGAATATTCTCAGAGTCAGTCGTCAGAGGTTGAGCTTTGTGACGTGGAGAGGACCAACTCAGCTACTCACCACTCCATAGCAAATGGATTGGTCAACGGAAAAATTCGTTCTAATAATAATTTAAGCCAAGTCTGACATTAGCTATTTTTTGTTTTTATCCCCGGGATATTCGCCATATTCTCAGTTTTTGAAAATCTATTATATTATTTGAGATTACTTGACGTCTTCGACAAAACATTTCATACGTACAATTTCCTTTTTGTGATCTATTTCGTGAACTAATTAAGCACAGTAACTATAACTTAAGTGTAACTCACTCAACTGTAAATGAGTAATTAGGGTATAACTGGAAAAGCAAAATAAAATATATAGAAGTAAATATGGTCTGAGAATAAACACAATTTTTATTTCTTAAGAATATAATAATAATAGAATTTTAACACAATAGTGAACAAATAATATTTTATGCGAGTAGAAACGAAGTTTAATTTATAGGCTTTAAGGCTAACTCTCACTTTTGTGGCACGGATCGGATGTAATCGCTTTAGTGTGATCTTGGTGCCAAATTTTGATGGAACAAGTCAATTGCAACCAGGCTTTTTGGAACCATGTTGAGCAAATAGCGTCTACAAATAGAAACATGAATTCAACTTACATGATGAGCAAGTTATTCAGTTGTATATTATTTCTAAGTCGTGAAATTAGGTAGATATACCTGAGAGCCAAATCCCTACGTCCAGATAATACCCTCGAGTCAGGCCCTATCCCAACATCTTCTATTAAGCGTTTTCTTTCTAGGCGTTTTCGCCTTAAAGCTGGACGCTCCAATTCTTCCTTTGTTGTTTTTCCCTCTACACCATTCCGTTCTTCCATTTCACTAATCTTGTTAAATACTTTTGAAAAGAGCTCGTTACCGGCCAATTGTCTTGAAATACCAATTTCTTTTAGTATATTAGCAGCCGACCACTTCTCCTTTAATTTCCTTCTGCCATCGGTATTATCCGTTCCACCATGCTCGCCTTCGGTCAAGGCCGGTTTCTCCCGACATACCAAACTGGACCAGTCCACACCCAAAGCATCGACAATCCCAACTTTGTTCTCGGTCTCGCCCAACTCTTCGTCTGATATTTCCTCAAAGTCCATTTGTTCCAACAGGTCTTCATCCGTTTGACTTTGGCTCTGACTTCGAAGCTCACTTAACGCTGGGTTGGTTGTAGTAGTTACACGAACTGACCCAGGCTTCGAATGTGAAACATCGCGGCTGCGACCAGAACTACTAACTGTTATTAAGTCAGAGTCAGTGCTTTTCACTGTTTTCACAATAGCTTCTGCTTCCGTCTTTGTTTTTGTGGAAGCGGCCGAAATATCCCCAACGATGTCAACAGGAGGAGCTGCAGGCTCTTTAGTAAGTAGGTCATCGGCATCATCACTGAAATCACTTAACTCGTCCACTTCAAAATCAATTCCTTTCTCAGATTCGGCTTCAGCGCTGTTCGATTTCTTGCTTGTATGTAGCGGAACTGGACTGCTTCTATTTCCAATCTCAACTTTCACCGCTGAAAGAGGAATAGGCGGCTGTCGAGGAGATGGTCCACCTCTCAATGTCTCATCCACCCACATGTCAACTCGGGACTGTCGGATTTCGTCATACTTTTCCATTAAGGCCTCCTTTGTCCGTACAATGAGTGGACTATGTTTTGTGAAATTCGAGCCAGCTAGTCCTCTGTGCGCAAAAGAAGGTCAACAATAAAAGTGACAGTCACCTTTCTTGGCATGTCTTTTTTTCAGTAGAAATTTACCTCTGAAATAACCCAATTGGGGATTTATTTCCAACTCCGCTAGCTTGAAAGTATGGTCCTCTGTCGTCCTGAAAATGTGGAGCCCTTCTTAGTCCAGTTGAATCCTTATCCCTGGAACCAGTGGATCTTCTGTCTCTCTCATGTAAAGCAGGAATTCGATCACGAGGGCTTTGGGACGGAGCTTCCCTTGATGGGGCAAATCTTTCACGGTGTCGATCTTCTCTAAAATCTGCAAAAAAAACCCAGAAATTCCGATTACATCAGAGCTAAAATTAAACATTGCGCAGTTTGACAAAAGATTGAAAATTACTTGTTTTATTTGGTGAGTCCAAAGTATTCCCTAAGTTTCTAGGGAATGATCGCTCTCGGGCCATAGCTGGACTCCTGCGGAAAGTTTTTTCATCATGACGAAGATTTACGCGTCGAATATCTTCTAGCAGAGCGCGTTTTGGAACTGGACTTGTCACTCTAAAATTGTGAGAATAGGGTTAGGTAATTTCATGACAATAAAAAATATTTATTCCAGGAGAAACTATTGTGGTGCTTCGTTAAAAATGGATTAATAAAAGACTGCTAGTGCTACTGGTAATCAGAGAGCAATTCCACTTCACTGAATTCATTGCGAGTGGTGTTCACAGTCAGATCTATATGCAAATTTAGAAATTTACATTAAAAAAGTGTGCCACATACCTTGGGGGAGCCCGACCTCTGCCTCTTCCTGATGGTAATGGCGATCGATCCCGTTTAGAACTCGGAGGCATTTGAGGAGTCGTCGGTGTTCCCCGGCTAGCACTCTTGACACGTTCTACTGAAACAGATCTGCGAGTTCGGATCCTCTTGTTTGGTCCAACGTTGTTGTCTTGAGGAAGCTTTCGTTTTCGATTAACTTCATCACGATCTCCTCTGGACTGCGATGGTGCCCTTCGCTCGACGTGTCCTGGTCTGGATTCAGCATTGCGGTCATACTGATCAGCATCTCGTTCAGGTCTTTTACTCCTAGCTGGCGCATATCGTTTTCCATCGTTGTCAGGCTCTCTTGCTCCCAATCTGCCATGTTCCAATGGACTTCGTTTAACATCTCGATTCTTGGACGCAATTGCAGGAGCTTCTGGCCGGAGCTGCTTCTTCGTCGTACCAGCTTCTTTCTTTTCCTTCAAACGTTCATGGTCAGTAGATTTCCTGGCCACTGTTTTCTTCATCTTTTTCTTAGCGGGCTTTAATTTTATGCTTGGAGCAGAGCTTTCACTTGAGGATGACCCTTCCGAGCTACTGCTGCTTGAGCCTTCTGTAGAAGAAGTCGATCTGCTGGTGGAGGTGGAGCTTTCGTCTGGTGTTTCTTCACCACCTGAACTTGTGGATTGGGTTTTTTTACTGCCTAATTTTTCTTTTTCCGACTTTTTCAAGCTAATATCCCCCGTTTTTGACCTGGATTTCAAGTTAAGGCTCTCCTTCCGCGAAGTTAGTTTGGCTGAAGTTTCCTGATATTTTCGCGGTGGACTACTTCGTTGTGCTCTTTCTTCACTGGAATTTGCTACAACAGACTTCAAATTAATTTTTCTTGAAATTACGTCTGATGAAGATGGTGGAGGTTTAACTTTATGTTTCAGAAAAGGACTACGACTTCGACTACTTCGTCCTCGTGGTCTCTCTAGTCTGCCGGAGGTATCCAAAAGCCTTCCGCCACCGCCAATATTTACAGCTCTCTGTAGTATCACAAAACACCCGTTAATTTTCAAATTCGGACAGTATTTTCTAGCAAATGATTAAATAGCAAATAAATTGCCTCGGTTGATCTTGCCGTATAGTTCTTCGTTCGGTTTGGACCCTCATCTGTTGACACAAATGATGGGGGATTTACCCTGAAAATCAAACGAATGACGAAAGATTGAAAAATGAATTTAAATACAAACACTAACGAAGCGAAGGTACGCCTCAGCTTTTTTAAAAAAACACATTCAGACGGCCTTAAGTGCAGGTGGTGCGGTGGTTCTTGTAGCAGCGCTGCAGATAACTCGAAGTCTTGCAAATTGCAAGATTGATGAGCCACATCGAATTAATTTTTTTGTCGTAAAAATGGTTTAATTATTCCTAGGTAAAGACGAGTTGACTGACCTTCGTGTTCCAAGGCGTTCAAAAACACTTGGTCTCTGTTTTTCATCACCCTGACCCTGGACATGTCCAATTCGGAGGGCCTTGGAGAAAATACCAGGGATTTTACCTCCACTACCACGTCGTCCTCGTAAGAACTGTTTTGACATACTCTAGAGTATGTAGGGTGTAAAATTTGCTCACAAATCGAATCTTATCTCATGTGAGCTTAGATTAATATTTTGAAATTCTTTTGACCGTAGTCCAAGCCCGACTTTTGAAATGGTGGAGTTGAAGTGCCGCGCACATTAGGCTCCCGTAATCTTCGTAACCCATGTGGGCTGTAAAACTCCAAATCCCAAATTTAAGCAGCGTAGCAGGATCCACAACTAACTGAGGTGTGATCCATTTATTGCATTTTTATTATTGCAGCGCAGAGTCCACGACATAGAATAATTAATTGTAGTTAACCACAACATCTGTTTGACAGTACCTCCACGTACGTCCTTTTCTGGAATGCAGTGGAGGTGCAATCCCCAACCTCCTCCGTCGTCGCAATCACAGAGGACAGGAAGTGTGATAGTGGTCAGTTTATTCCGTTATAAATTTAATTTATGTTAATTGTTTAAGCATTCTATATCTTAGCTGCGGGCACCAGACAAATTAATTACTAGTTGATAATTTCAGTGCATGGTGGATAGAGGCACATCATTTTCTCTGCGACTCAGTCTGAGTAAAGAATAAAACAGATGTTATCAAAGAATGAAAGTAAACTAAGTTAGAAGGCTACATCGCAGCACACAGTAAGTTTAAATTGACTCAGTGACTAAACTAACATTTGTTAATTTATTTTAAACAATAATTTCTTTCTAAAATATCGCTTGTAGTTGGTAGTTTGAAATTTGAATTAATTTCTTCATCGTGTTGTTGAACCACGATGAATTTTCGTTTTTTTAGTAAGTGGAAAAGTTATTTTTCATCTAACCTTGATTTACTTGGGACTTAAATTGACGTTTTTGTGTGATTTTTAGGTCTTCTTGTAGCATTCTATTCTGGACGGGATGTGATGATTTCTCGATTTTTGAATTACTGCTGCTGTTGTTGCAGCGGGAATGGCAGACGTTCCTCTAGCCCTGTGCGTCCGCTCTGGTGGCTTCTTTTTAGAAACGGAATTGTGATCCTTGTCTACTACTTCCTTTCAATTGGGCTCACATTTTATCAAAATCATCTTTTAAAAGTATGTAAAACCTGTTTTGAAGTTTATTCCAGGAGGGTCTACTTAGTGTGTGTTAATATAAGTTTTTCTGTCCATTGTTTAGGAAATAAAATATCCACTTTCCATAGTTCTGTGCCATTTGGTGATCAAGTTCTTACTGGCTAGCACTGTGCGCTTAGTATATGAACTCTGGACAAGGAAATTTAGAGTACTTCTTGACTGCGATGTTTGGTTCAAAAGGCTTTCGCTCATTGGAATATCCGGGGGTCTAGGTAAGCGAAGTGTCTTCCTATTCTTGTTCTCATATTGTTTATATGTTTGTGCTAGTAATTGAGTATTATTGTGCTCATTCTCCGTTTCTAGATATTGGACTGTCCAACTGGAGTCAGGAGTTTGTCACTGTATCTTTGTAAGTGAAGTGTTGATGCAATGCCCACTGGATGATCGTCGAAATTGGACTTGATCTAGTGGGCATTTATTAATATCAGATTTCGCATTTTTAATTATTTAATTGATTTTTCAGGTATACAATGACAAAGTCAACTGCGATCGTTTTTATACTAGGATTCGCCATATTGTTTAAGCTTGAGGAAAAGGTACCCTTTTCGCACAGAAATTTAAAAACTGAGTTATTGTGAAATGAATTCCTATTAATTTGCATTTCAGCATTGGTCGCTTTGCTTCATCGTACTGCTCATATCTGGAGGTTAATAAATTATTTTGTCTGTGATATTATATGTTGTTAATGATCTGTCTTGCCTAAAGGCCAATACAATTCCATGTAGGCTAATTCATAAAAATATAATCTGAACTACTCTTTTTTACCGCAGGTTTGAGCATGTTTACGTATAAGTCGACCCAATTTCACTTGGAAGGTTTTTTACTAGTACTTGCAGCTTCATTCTTAAGGTATGTCCAATGTCCAGTAAACATTAACAATAACTATTTGGCAAACGTAAAACACAGAGTTCGTTTTAAATTTAAATTTTAAATTTAAATTAAACAGTGGGCTTCGCTGGACCACAGCTCAACTAATTATTCAAAAATCCAAGCTTGGTCTGAACAATCCAATTGATATGGTGTACCACGTTCAGCCATGGATGATAGCTGCCATAATCCCTTTCGCCATATTTTTTGAAGGTGAGGATTAATTTGAACATAAGTCGTAAGCTACTTAAACAAGTCATGCATTTTGTTCGTGTTGGCGCATAGGTCCCAGTGTGGTCAACAACAACCTCGGGTTTCATACACACGAGGACAGGGAGAAAATTATGTACACTGTAAATGCCATTTTAATAGGAGCTATTATGGCTTTTCTGATGGAAGTAAGAGAAATATTACATTTCAATCAAATTTTTCTTGTAGCCTGTTATGCTGATGTATTATTGTTTTTTTACAGATCGTGGAATTTCTTCTGGTAATAAACTTTGTACCCCTGACACCTCATACGTTATCTTAAGTTTGCATATGTTGCATATACATGTACTATTTCATTTTTAAAGGTCACATACACCTCAAGTTTGACACTTTCAGTCGTCGGGATATTTAAAGTATGTAAACAACATCTTGGATTTGAATCTTGTTTTAATCTTGTTCATTTATTTTAACAGGAAATATGTACCCTCGTATTAGCTGTGATAATTAATGGCGACCAGATGTCCTTTGTGAATTCCGTTGGACTTGTATTATGTTTAATGGGTATCATTTGCCATGTTATTTTCAAATTTGTCAAGAGTGCACAAGACTTGAAAGATGCAGGCAGTAATGGAAGTACAAGCAATGGGAAGCCTGTCTCCAGTGGTCCTACAATCCCTCTGCGTGAAATGAATTTTCAAACGGATGATGATTTTCCACTTCTTCAGAAGCACAGGTTGCCCACCGATTTGGACAGTGGTGACGAGAATGAGGAGTTATGGACCAGATGAGTTCGGTTTTTTATTTATTCAGTGCTTCGCAGTGAAAAAGTGAAGGCAAATACTCACCGTATTTTTTAAGCCCATATATATTTTTGGTTTGCCAACATTTGCTCGATTTTTAATTGAGCCTGAAAATAGTTTTGAAATGTCTAGTTGAAACCCTGTCTGCCTTAAAGTATATTAAATATGCACGTTTCTATTGGAATTTATATTTGCCCTCTCGATTTTTTTTGTTAAACGCTTTTCTCCGTGGTCGTGGTGAAATAATGAGTAGAGTAACTCATTAGTTAATTTCAGTCAAAGGTATAACTTTATATGGTTAATTCCGAACCTTCCATATGCGCGCTTACTGGATGGAAAACAAACTCATTAATTAGATCGGGAATATTTTAGAGCTAGTAATTAATGTAGTAAAATTTCCCACGTGCTTGAAAAGTTGCCACATTTTTTGTTTCAATCACCTCAAGGCAGAGGTGAATTACCTTTTGCACTTTTATTTGTTTTGATGAGCATCTCAGGAAACTGCAGTTCCACTACTAGAAAAAAGTTGCTTCAAAATCTGACTGTACCGTAAGCAACTCGTGTTAACTAGCAGGGTTGATGCCTGAGAGTCAGGTAAACCCATAGGGCAATCTCCGACGTCTCCGAGACTCGTAATTCTTACATGTTTTGAGTGGATGTGAAGGTTATAATATTTTACAACACATGCATCATATCTACTCGTACGAGATTTACTACGTTCAGCCTTTAATAACGAAAGCGGACGATTGAAGGATAGAGCACGAGTTATAATTTGCATTGTCTCAAGTATTTCCTTACAATTTTATTACGATGCAACTCAAGGTAGTTGAGTTTACTTCAAATTCATATTACACACATCTGCGTTTGTTTCACGGTCACACATCACCAAATCCCCCTAAAACGCAGTACTATATTATTGGCTCTCTTGCTTCGTCATATTCCAACATTGTAAAATTTAATAACATTTTAACATTTATTAACAATAACTTGCGCTGTGCTGCATTATTTACCTACCCATTCAATGAGGAACTTTTGGGCACTCAAATTATCACATTTTAACACGCAAGAAATACATAGTTATTTGGCAACATTAGTTAGAAGTTGAACTTTCAGCACAATGACCCCTCTTACGCCCAGCCAATTGAATGTAATTTAACTTTCATTTAAAAAATACGTTATCGGGATTCGGAGCGTAAAGATAAATATGTACCAGAAAATAAATGTGCAGCAATAAGAGAATTGTGAGGGGCAAGAAAAATGCTGAACTATCTGGATCATCGTAGCTGTAGAGGAGCGTTGAACTCTTTGGAGCTGAAACACCGGCATCCAGGATGAGATTTTTCCGTGGAGTTCGGTATATGCTGGCCAGTAGATCTGGTGGTGGACTTCCGTAACCCATCTTTGAATTTTCTTCCTCTCTCTGTAATATACAAATGCATCATTTATTTCAATCGGATGAAATCAGAATGGGCTGCAATTTTTCAATGCGCGAAAACCGTCACATTTTCTGCCACCGTTGTTCTAGTTCCGTTTTCGTTCACTTAATTCAATTTGTAGCTAGTACTTGCTACATTGTCAAGCATTGCACAACATTTAAGAGAAACACACATATCATTACATTACATGAACTTCGAATGCATATAACACTAATTGGCAGTTTATTTTTGAAATTAATGAACGTGTTGAATTTCTTAAGGGTTAAGTAGTTCACACTCACACTCGAATGATCTCATTTGTTTACTGAATTCCGAAATAGCGTAAATATTCCCACCAACTTTGCTCACTCATTGTTAAAAACAATTAAATAAGTTTATTTCGGCATAAATAGACATTCTGCATGTGGTCAACGCTCAATGTGAGTAAATGGACGCCCTTGACCTCAATATTTTCTCGCACCATTTTAAAACTTAAAACAAGTATGCACAGCCCTTGCAAGTTGAATCCTTTCACTCTCAACAATGTTCATGAGACGAGTTTCCTTTACTGCTTTTGTGGGATTCTCTCATAGGCCACCACACCATGTCCACTCTGATAACAATTATTTAATTTCAGTTGCATAACAAACGGACTCGTTTGTTCGTGAGACTGGTGCGTACCTTCAATTTAATATTTAATTACCGCACCAATTTGCAGAGCTTGCCCTTTGAATGCCATCTTGCCTGTAGTCTTTGACATGTGTACAAAAAAGTCAGTCCTTCATGATTGAAATGGACGACAGATTCGAGGAATTTTTGTAGTCCTTCTCCCGCCTCCGTATCGTATCCTACCCAATAAATTACTTGACATTTGTCCTTCTTTTGTAATTTAGTGATTCTACCAACAAAATAGATGATGAGGCACATAGAAATGTGATAAGTCAAAATAAAGATGAGTAATTAAGCATATTATCCACATCTTTACGAAGTTAATCTGGAAAACGTGTCAGCACCAATGAGATAGGCATTGACCATCTCGTCTGTTAAAGATTTTTTTATCTTTATAAGATTTTGAGGATGTAACTGTGAGCTTTACTGCAATAATGTATTGCACATATTATATTTTTTTCTAATGTTGGGGCGACTGTTCGATTTCAGCATTTATGCATTAATAGTACATTTCGCCCACTCTTCATCAAACTATTGTCTCAAATAAAAGAAGCAGCTTCCCACTGTTATAGTTATTGTTAGACAGGAGTTTCTGATGGGAAGGAATTTGGGTGAAGGTTTGAGCGGACCACCAAAATAACGCTCATTCAACCATGACAATCCCAAATTCGTATCCGCTTGCCATCCACCCCTGTCAACCTGGACAACTCTCACTTCGTTATTAATCTGCACCAATAAAATCTGCATGGCCATTTTGTGCAGTTATATCCCTTCACTTGAAATACGTCTGCGTCTGCCTCTTTTGACTTCTCAATTCCCAATGCAACAAAAATTTGCGAATTTGCAAAGATGATGATGCTTTGGTTATACTCCTTATGTTGTACCAACCCACAAATAAAACCTTGCTTGAAGGCACAAATGATTGTCGAATTTTACAATGTGGCACAGCCAAACCTCAAGCCCACTGCCTATTGTTCCGTTCTAAAAATAGGAATCCTTCTCCTCATCATCGTGTTCTAGTTAAATGCATAATGTATGGAACAATGCATGATAATGATGGAGACCGAATTTGAATACAGAATTCACCTTAATGCATTCGCAGGCACGCACAAAAATTTCTCAAGTCCTCTTGCTAATCGGAGAAAGTATAACACTGAAAATAATTTCTGGCACGCATGCGGCGAGCCAATTCCTTATGAATAGCTTATTATGTTCTGTGTACCAAATGAATACTAACTATAGTAGGTAATTCACAGAAACTAATGGTTGTACGGTTTTAAAAGCAGTATTAAAACTTTAACGCCATGTGAATTTGTAGCTAGAGCAGTTTTAAATTCTCTTACGCGAATCTGCCAAATCCAAAATGTGGTTTGGATGATTATTCTTGGCTCAATTTGCACTGCCGGAGGAAACAATATCAATATTAAAACAACAATATTTTCGCACTGCGCTGCCCAGTCCCAGTCACACTTCCTCTTGACAAATTCTACATTATACGGAAATGCTGGTTATTCCAAAAGTCACTTGCACTTTCAAATATTTGAACTGGAATGGGATGTCCACAACGCAAAGTGGATTGGGGTGGTGGTCCTAAGTTCCTTCCATAAAATCCCAAGTACAGGCAGCAAACACAAACACAAGTGTGGACAACCTCCAGAAACCGATGTAATGTTCTTTCGAACACTTCTCCTTGAATTTAATTGAACTTGATTAACTGGGCTGCCTTGATCTTTCCGGTTTTGATCCAAAAATGAATAAGGATTTATAGACTGGCGTGGTGGCGGCAACTCCTCTTTTATAAAACTACAAGTAAAACTAGTACGAGTGCAAATCGCGCAGTTATTTTTTTTAGTTACGAATGATTATTATTGCCTGACACTTGGAAGGAAATGACAAGGGAATGCAAGGTAGTCCGGTGGAAAACAAAACAGCAGTAGTGGAATTTTTGGACTGACTGCTTTGCTTGTAAGGGGGTGCGGGTGGTAAGGGTGGTTTTTGCTGGTTGTGGTGGTGTGTATTTGCTGGCTTTCCGGCCAATTCCCTGTTCAGGTGGAGAATGAGAATCCTCTCCAAGATCCCATCATTATGTAATGTAACAGGGGTAGTCATTCTCAAATCCCAAGCTGATGAACGGATGGATAGCAACTTAACCCTTTATTTGTGTAAAACCAACATATTATTATGCCTTGAATACGTTGTGTTATTTTGCAATCTAATCAAACAGAATTAACAACAAGTGTATGATTTTCTTGATGCGTGCGAATCCTTAACATTGAAATGGCATGAGAATAGCAATTTATCGTGGGAAGATAGTCGACTTTGAGGTTTCATTGCAATTAGAGGCTAGATTTTGACCGAAAGAGGCTAAGAAATAATTAAATCAAGCTACAATTTGTTGTAGAAAATGCGTCAATTGAGAAAGAATTGTACACTGGGGCGCAAAGCCTGCTTGTGAATCCTTGCCAAAATCTGCAAAATTAAATGTTTAGCTAAGTTATTAGCCATAATAATGGCGTTTTTAGGTGGGCTGGCCAGTTGGCTAGATGGGCTCGACGCTCGACTACTCTCAATTTTCAAGGGCCACACGCACACAAAGGAATTGAAAACTTTTTTGGATATACCGTTCAATTCCTCCTTTGCAGAGCAGTCCAAGTTAATTCCGTTTCTGCACTACGAAATGGGTCACAAGATGCGAGGACAAGGCTGAATAACAAATTTGGAGTTTCAGGCACTGTTTTGGGTGAAGCAAAATGCTCGTTACATTACGCTGACAATAAACAAGCATAGAGCCAATTACTTGAATGGTTTCCAGTAAACCTTGATTTCGAATATTAATTTAAGTGTTGAGAAAGATAAATTGGCACTAAAACACCAGTTTAGGTGTTGACATGTTGGTACGTGATGACTTAATCAGTTTACAAATTAATTCATTAGCAGCCAAGCATGGTGCAAATAGCCTCTCATCTGCAACGTGATCTTACCAAACTTGACCAAAGCGAATTTTTCGTGATGCACTCTTGCTTAATTGATTAAGCCTCACTTAATACATCATTACCATTACTGATTCTTCAATTATTGCAAATCTTAGAACCTTAGCGTTCAACCTTTCTTTTTGCGGAGAGTTTATCTGTTGCTGCACTCAGGTTTTTTTGCTGACTCTGTCAGACTTTACAAGCTCACATCATGCTGCTTGTACGGTATTCTTTTTTGTCAAAGATTATGATTCGTGTGTGCTATACAATAAATGCTCTGACCGTATCAAACGAAAGTCGTATTAACAAAGTCGCACAAGGTATAATAAAATAATATTAGGACAAAGTCACACACACACAATACTTGATGAAATTATGGAGTGTGCAGTGCATGTTAATATTCGTTCTCGTTCAAGAGTCTTGAGTATGGCTAAATCGAATCCTGTGTTCAGGCTTTGCATTTAAGAATTGCGCGGTCTACTGAATTCACACTTTCCGCACTCATTGCATTAGAAATCTAAGCATATTGTTAATATTTTTACAAGTTTCACGCTTTGTGCTCACAACAGTTTTACTTTGGTATTTTATTTTGGTACAATTCCAGAACTCATTAAGAATTTCAGGTACGCTACACACAAAACCTTTGATTGGGAAAGGTAAACTAGATTGCAAGATTCAACATTACAAAACAAATAGAATGCAAATTTTAATTATTTTTCAAGTACACGCTTTCACGAACAGAGTATGGTCCGCCATTCGACATTGAGCCTTGATGTTGATTTGGAATATCAACCGGTCCAACAATTGAATTTGAGTTCGGAGATTGTACACTTGAGTCCTCTTCTGTGTCTGTAAATTCTGACTCCTTCAGCATTTCCGCCACTTGCCCTGGAGTCTCATGCGGAAACTCATCATCGTATTTTGGTGGTGGAACGGGGAACATTGCTGGAATGGCTGCAGTCAAGCCACTATTTACGGAAAACACATCCATCGGGGAGCTATTCGTCACTGTGCGGTTTGCATTACTGTCTAGCCTCTGCTTGAAATAAATCAATTGTGAAAATTTATTAATTGGTTTTAAGAATGATGGACCAGAAAACGTTTCTCCTTACTATTTAGTAAATTGATTTGAAAATTGACTCACTTGCAGTACTCCCGTCACGGTAAAAATATCTACAGTACGACCGGACGGATCCGTATAAGACGGAGCGTAGGAATGTGCCTCGAATCTGTCCAGTGGTTCCGTTGAGCCACCAAATTCAGCACCGACTTGAGAAGTTCTCACATGATATGGAAACGATTTATTGGCAGCTGATGGTCTTGTTAAACACTAAATTATTTGCAAGGAATTTATTGTATTTGCGTCCGTTTGTGCTTATGCAGTATATATGCACTTGGGTTTTAGAAGAACACTTACCAGAAATATAACATGACCAACGAACATGCACACATGTTCAACGGAAACCGAAACCTTTTCTCGGACCCATTTGTCAATAACGTGATTGGAGATGATGATCACGATTGGTCCCGAAAGAAACCTAAAATGTCAGAATTCATCGGCCGCCTTCAAGTACAAGGTTCCCTGAGTAGTTAATAGATTTGGGCATTTAAGTATTTGCTAACCACAATGAGTAAACTCCAAAGAATGGCAAATAAAAGGATGCTTTCTCCGGGTAGTGCTTAAGGGTGAAGAATATTGCGTATACAAAAATGAGCCATCCGACAATACGAAGGATGAGAATTCCATATCCCGCAGGAGATTCATAAATGTACAGGACCATCCCGGGATCAAAAACCTGTATAATGCATGAATTCACGATTCGGCACATATTGCACTTAAGTAAATGTAAAGCAATTTTTAAATTGACATAGACATATAATACTCACGTATTGTTCGTGAATAAATAGCACACCGTAGATGACAAAATATGCACACAAGAAAATTGTAAGTTTGATTCCGCTTGCGAGGCGCAGTCTGCCTCTAGTCACTGTAAATCCCTTCGCCAATAGTAGGAGTAACATAATGAAGAAGAATTCCGACAATCCTTCAAAAATTCGGCCTATAAAATAAGTTTGAATTATTTAATAAAATTTCCTGTTTGAATCTACAGCCTTGTCAGTTCTTGCCGATTAGCTTCACAATCGGATGCCCAATCCCGTTGGATGCATATCGCCCGTAATGAATGCATAGAAAAATCATTCCAATCGTTTGCAGGCCAAGGGATGTCAGGAATATTTTGTATGTAATGTGAAACAATTGCCGACACCTGAGTTCCACTGCAATTAACGAGTCGTATATTCACGTAAAAGTATTCACAAAACCACTCATTTCAACAATATAAAGTTAGCAAGTTCAATAAAACTAGGATACCCGCAAAAATTAGTGAAGTGAAAAACAGGAAGAGGTAAATGAAACAGAATGCTGTGAGAACCGGCAGAATATCTAAGGAAAAAATATGAAAAAGAATGTTGATGTAACCTGAACGGCATTACAATCAAACGAAGTTATTTGTGGAAATCTTTTCTTACAAAATTCATCAGCCGAGAAATGCTCGTACCAGTAGTCAGATGGCCTACCGTTTGTCATGCGGAAGTCATACCTGAGGTTTAGCCCCTGCAAAATATACACGCACAACTCAAATTAAATTTCAATTCTGCATTACGGACGGACATAATTTGGCCCAAGTTGTAAATAACGGTAACAAGTATGACCTGCGAAGAATTGCAGCTTGAAACTCCAATAAACCACCATCTTTCCCTTGCAGTTGAGAATGCTCGAGCGCTTCTGCAAATTATCCTGGTCGTGTAATTTTGTGCCATGCTTTCATTTAATCCAAATTTGAAATTAGGATGAAATACTCTTTCACATCCAGACTCTTCCTCATCTACATCAAGCACGAGCAATTGTTTTTTCTTCTTTATCAAAACATTATTCTTCTCTTGGCATGTCTGAAGGAACACCAAACAGAGAGAGAGTTCATATTAATAACAAATTGTCTTCAAAATTGGAAGGGAGTCGTCTAAATCGCGTCGTGATAAGAAATTCTAATTAAATTTTGACGTTGACAAATTGGCTCGTGTTCACTGCATTATGATTCTTTCACCGTACGTACGCTGAGCTGGTTGATCTGAGACTCTGAGCCCCAACCGCGGTAGCAATTTATAGTGGTGATTTATTAATCATTGTGCAAATCTTAATTAAAACCTGGTAGTATTGTGTCGCATGTAAAAACAAAGATCGCATGACAAATAAGAAATGATACAATTTGAAATGTGAGCTACTTTTGCTAGCTCCGAGCTGTGATTTGAATTCAGACTTACTTTTGCCTTAGGACTTTTGTAAGCATCCTCCCATTGTAAATCTGGATACATGAGCAGACTCAGGACGCCGTTCCTTTCCTTAAGAAATTAGAATTATATTTAAAGTTACATCACAGTTTGTAGGCGGATGTATGCAGGCTGTAGTACTCACCGGGTCATATTCAATTTCATACTGGAACTGCCCATAAAAAGACAGAAAACAAAATCTGTCCAAAAACCTCCATCTCTACAAAAATATAATTAAAATAAATATGTAATTAAACCAATGTAAAAGTCGGAAGTAGATTAAATAGCAAATCGCACCTCGGATGTTTCCAAATGTCCTGCTGAAACCTTTCCGTCCGCAAAGATAATACTTTGACTCAAAACTATTGCAATAATCATGGTTCCATACTTATCAGAAAATATATACATTTTCTGACGTGACTCTTAGAGTGCACTAACTGTACTTTAAAAAATATTAGTATTATGCTCTCTTTTGGGTACGATGCCATAAATGTTTGAATGCTAAATGAGAGCGTCCACACAACTTCCTCCCTGGCGCAGAGAGAAAAAATCGAATCAAACCAAACTGGGCGACAACGGTAAGTGAGAACTGGAAAATACGTGTAGTCTCTTTCGTATGGATTCGGGGTGCACGTTACGATATACGAATACAAAGAAAGTTGAAACGCTGAAATTTCGACACCTTTTGTGTTGCTACCAGTAGCCAAGCAACCCAGCTATATTTGTTCGTATAAATTCTAAATGCGACAATGCGAGGCAACCAAAACCGTCGTTCGTGCGATGCAATTCTTATACAAGCACCACTTTAAACTTGGAAATATTCAATAGCTCCGTATAATAAAAATATTCTTTACAAATGATGCCCCAAGTGCGGCATTGAATTACGTCGGAAGTGATTTGAAGTTTTTCAGCATTGACATTTATAATTTGAACTAAATATAGCTAAAGAATTAAAGTGAATTCTACTGCTACACAATACCAAAACCAAAACGCACGCAATGCTTTCATTACTACAGCTTGGCGTTTTGATCTTGAACAAACGCACATTTCTAAATTATATTGCAAAAATTATAATATTACAGCCACATTAGTGGCATTAGTAACTTAGGCGCTGTTCAGTGCTAGGGAAATAACAAAAATACACCTAAACCATAACTCAACTAAGCTATAACTTCTTCTGCCGAATACATAAATTACAGGATGTTAGTTGCTGCAAAAATTGTCATGCACTCAACTCGGCATGGAACACAAAAACATTCTATACCTTGGGACGCAAACAAAACAGAAATTATTTGGCATATAGGTATTCAAAATGAAAAACTCACAACAAACATCCAGCGAGAGCCATCATTCTAAAAAATCCATCTATTTGGGACGTGACGGTGACCCACTCAGACACTCGGAAAAACTGACAATGAATCAACTTCACGAAATAAACATAAATTACAATTGGACGTTTAATTTAATTTAGGTGAAAGATCGAACTGTCTTACTTTGTGATCCAGTGAGTCCCCATAAACCGAGACACCGACTCCATGCCTCCATGCGTTTATTTTTGACCGATGGTTGCAGACACGGTCAAACAAGGTACAGTTCAGCAGACAGAAGAAACCGGAATCCACAGTGGGCCTTCCAGGGCGACCGGACCCCGTCCGCATCAACTGGACTGGACATATTCTGGTCCTTAATTTGGGGAAATCCACGCGACAATTTCGATGCCCTCGATAGCCAGAGATGAATAAAAGCCTTGACAGCCCAAGATCGGTCTTTTTTTCAGCAGTCGGCAATATATTATAGGCGGGAGGGTGAAGCGGGGATATTACTTCCATATAAGTTAATTGTCAAAGAGGTTTCGTGGGCAAACTGGACATCTCAAAAATCGGTGGTGGTTGCAGGTCATGAAGGCATCGCTTCTCCTTGTACTGGGCTGAGCATTGATGATCACTGTTCCTCGAGGCATTATTTATTTAACGTCCATGGGTTTCGATATCACAAACGACTAGTATACTCACTTGCTCACAAAAGCCAGTTTGTATACCTAATATACAAAATCAGATTAAGTTTTGCTAATTTAGGCGAGCTCTTCTCTTGTGCGATGTTATTTCAAAACATTGTCTAGAAGAAGCTTAATTAACCATTGTTTAAATGATTAGTTGCTGCACTGTAGCTAAAGGTATAGTAGTTTAGTAGCACAGAATTAGCATTATATTTGTGGCTGAGAATACGTGTGCAGTGCAGACCATTTCATACCGCCGTACACGGAAGATTCCGGACCGAAGATTCCGGACTGAGGATTCCGGACCTGGAAATTCCGGACCGAGGATTCCGGACCGAGCAAATTCCGGTCTGAGCAAATTCCGGATCGAGGGCTGTTGACCATTATTAAATTAAAAGAGTAAATAATTAATGTAAAATAACTAACTAGAAATACCGAGGGTTGCCCACTGATTCTAAAGTATAATATTTAAAAAAAATTGGCCTCAGCAATTTTTATAGGTCATCGGGGATTGAACCCCTATCCAGCCCTACTCAATATTCGTTATTGGCCATTCCGCCAAGGTGACTCGGCTGGAAAACTTAGGTGTAATGCCAGTATTCCCAATGTTAATAGTCCAGTTTGACACGAAACCTCGGGGTAGAACCCGGGGCAGCCCTATTCATTTGTCATTACTGGACTTTCCTTTATTGCTCCATTTTCCTTCCTTTCCGTCAAATATTTTAATTTATTTCTAGTTAGTTATTTTTTACATTAATTATTTAATTTAATAAAGGTCAACAGCCCTTGGTCCGGAATCCTCGTTCCGGAATCCTCGGTCCAGAATCCTCGGTCCGGAATCTTCGTAGAATCTCATACCGCTACAATTGAAAATCTCTTCTCAAATACTATCCAAAATTTTTTATACTATCCAATATTTTATCAAACCAAAATATCGCGAATAAATCGATTTCTAATTCATGAAACTCAGACTCGGATACGAAACATTCTGCAGCATATTCACATTACGATTACCGCATGTCTGAAAACCATCTTTTAAACAATAATAATAATTATTATTGTAGTTATTGTATTAGTAATTACCATATTACTAAAACTATTACAGAAACTACGCTCCTCTGAGCACGACCACCAAGTGCCCTCTGCCATCGTGTGTTGCAGGTTTTTCATTGTAGAGTTCGGCCAGCTTACCCACTTTCGCCGTGGCATATTGGCCATTTTGGCGCTGGTATCTTCTACAACGTGCCGAACGCCGAGCGGAACAAGAAAGTCTGCTAGCAAGCGGTGTTTTTGTTTGAACCTTCAAAAATCTTCAATAAACACTCCGGAGTTTGGATTATAAGGTAATTTATTAAAGCCTCATAATACGACCCACTGTCTGGGTCAAGGGAAAGGGGAAAAAGGAATTTGAAAAAAAGTTTTTATATCATGTATCCTGTCAGCCGTATTCTATCAACCCACCACGGCACGGCCTGGTTGACTGTTTCTGATTTTTATATTTATAGTTTGATTTGTTTTAAAGGCAAGCAATATGACCACCGTACAATTCAATCCATCCTCGGTGAAGGATGTCGATCAGCACAAGTTTGTGAAGAACTTTGCAGCGTTTCTCAAGAAGTAAGTTAAAGATACAAAAGATAGTTCTATAATGCTTAGTTGTTAGTGCTTAAGAAAGGTCAAAACCTCTGTCTAATTTTTTTAATCCAATCGGTCACATCGTATAACTAAGCTTTGCAGCTAATACGACACACTATATTTAAATTTGTGACACGTCTAAGTCAAATTTCGGTTGAATTGGATTTGATTTTGGATTTGGTGTTCGAGCCTTCGAGCATTTTTGCACCGCAATCGGCTTAGAAACTAATCAGGAATATTTGTTATGTAAATCTTCAGGTCAGGAAAGCTGAAGGTGCCAGAATGGGTTGACCTTGTGAAGACATCAAAGGCCAAAGAACTGGCCCCCTACGACGAAGATTGGTTTTACATTCGTTGTGCATCTATTGCACGTCATCTGTACATCCGCTCGCCAATCGGAACCAACACTATTAGGAAGATCTACGGAAGTAAGTTTAATTAAGCTAATTGGTTTAGAAATCACTTTAATATAAGAGCATGGAATCTAACTTCGAGTTTCGTTTTATAGCGAGGAAAAGGAACGGCGCAACACCCAGCCATTTTTGCCGTAGCTCAGGCTCTGTAGCCAGAAAAGCACTGCAGGCTTTGGAAAGTGTTAAGTTGGTCGAAAAGGTTCCGGATAGCAATGGTCGTAGACTAACAACACAAGGCCGACGAGATTTGGACAGGATTGCTGCCCAAATCAAACCCAAGAAGCTGGCATAATTTGTTTGGACATTCTAAATAAATACTTTTTCTGATGTTATAATTTTTGTGCGGCAGGGGTGCAGTTTTTTCTTGTAGTTTTAATAGCTTAACCACCGAGCACACAATAAGTAGTTTAAACTCATTTTTGCTTCCTGACCAAATTTGGCCAAATTTTAAAGTAATCATGTTTTGTGAGATTGCAATAGATATTACAGAATTTCATTGTAATTTTTTAGCACTGTAGAATTTACTGTAGAAATCCATCGGCTGTGGCTGATATTCTGGCGGGGTAATTGTTATAGTTCAGTTAGTTAGATTTTTCTCAATTCTGAAGTTCTCATCAGAAAATTACAGGGTATTAAGGTTAGAAACTTGTGCTCTTGTCTTTAACTGAATTTAAAACTCGTTTTGATTTTGCTAGAATGTTAGTGTAGTAAACTGAGCAATGATATCATAGTTTTATGCCTAGTTCGGACTTTTGGAATCATAGGTTCTACCAATCAGAGAGTGCTTCGACACCTTATATATAAAGGCTGCCGTGAGAGAGACTTGAATCCTTTGATTGCAAATCTAATCTTATTTACCATCCCTCCTCGATCTGCAGGCTTTCAAACCTCAGCCGTTTCAGAATTTCAATTTCACGACATTTATATTGTTACTACATGCAGTAGAGTAAAAGACCCATTCGTTTCAATTATAACGGGGTGAGGAAAGAACAGGTGGAAATTTTTAAAACATTTCTAGTTCACATGAATTCTATCATCGCATTTTTGCATATTTCCAGAGATAGTTATTAGTATTGTAGTGCAGCCTTCCCACCTTTCTCTGGAGAAGCTAGAGGATGGAAACATGTCATATTCTGTATACATTTATAGGTACTACCGCACCGGCGCGGCGAGGTGGCGGATCTCGCCACTTAAAGCATGCAATTTATTTAATGTAACTAATCCTCCTTTACCACAAATTGCATTGAAGCTGCAGCGCAGTTTACAAACTCCGAAACAACGTCCAAAGCGCATTTAACTACGTTTCGTGGAGGAGTCATGCATGCTTTTCACTTTACGAATTCCAAACGACAATAATAATTAAAGGATGACTAATGCATTGCTAACGTGCGTGCTGACGCATTATGAGTATGACGTCAAAAACTTTCCAAGAATTCCATTCGATAACTATTCATCGTCGAATCATTTAAGTTTCACTTTAAAGTATTGCGAATTACATCTAGGCTGTGGAATGCCGAAGGGAATTGGAATCTCCCTTGATTTCATGGCACAGCACGGGAGACGGGAAGCTTGCTGTTTTCCAGGGAAACTTGTTTCCAAGTAATCGGAAATCCTGCCGGGTTTTAGCTCGTCGAACGTACGTACTGTACGTACATAGTAGGGGTTTGCATAGGCAGACAGCTGCAGCTGATACGAACACGAAGTGCCGTACTAGTGCACGTTAGACCCCACACACATGTATCTCATTTTGAATGGCGAAGGAATACTGTCTGGAATTGAGGGCAGACATGAGGTGGAATTCCACCGGACTCATTTGAACTATAGACAATTTTTACATTGAAATTACATAATAAGTCTGACACGAGCTTTTCCGCAAGGCCAGTTAAGCAGGGTCTGGGTTTTGGTTGGCCGATTGACCTTGAGTGTGACTTCTACTCATGATATGGACCTGATATTTTGAAGACATTGGAAAGAAAACACACAAGATCTGATGGAATTTAAAACCAATAGTATCTCTATTTAACTAATTTTGTAATTTTGGATATGTTCAAGTTCATTAGTGTGCCGCCTGTATCATGCATCTGTTAACTTAAGGAATGATTTCCGTCTTGACCTGTTTTGTGGCATGACACGCACAACGTGCAGCAACACCTATTTGACTTGGGGTTGGGGCTAACATGGCAGGGGATACCAGTTAAATCAATCGTGGTTCTGGCAGTAATTCATTTGTCTATTGCCCTTGTTAATCTTAATCTTGAACTCAGATTTTAGTCTGATTATATCTTTGGCTGCAGTCAAAGCAGACAGATAAGCTGTTGCCAGTTGCAGTAGACGACAAAAACTTTAAATGCCAGTTGCAGTAGACCACAAAGCTTTAAATGAGTTCAAAATCAAAATCTATAGGTAAGCCAGGAGGAGAGCTGTTATGCTGGCTTGTCCGGATTATCCTACGACACTAACTGATAACAAATAACGAATCAGCTGCTTAAAACAACGCTCTGTATTAATGAACTCTAAACTCTATTCCCGTGTAGTACAGCCTACATATTATTTTCATGGAAAAATGGAACTGGTTGTTAAGATGGGATTCGGATCGATGGAGCAGACTGACTGTTTGGATGTGCACCTCTTTTCCTTGGATGACACGAGTCCAGGAGGAGTGAGGGTGAGGTGGCTGGCTGCGCACAACTCAAGGTTGTTGCTCCTTTTTCCCTTCCCTTCCTCCCCGCTGCTCCTCTCCATCCACTCGCTCTTTTCCCAAAGCCATTTTGCTTCGTGAAGGTGTCTGTGAGAAATCCTCTCTTTTAAATCCTAGCATTTTTTTATCCGGGACGGAACAAGTTATGAGTTATGCTGGACACAATGGACCCGGTCTTGAGCAGCAAGTGAGTTACCGGATTTTTGAGTACTTCTTAATTTTAATTTGTCTGGAGACCCGGAATTGGTGGGACTTGATTTTCCTACGTACGTATTCATACGTACATACATAGAAACGTATTTGACACGCCGCAACAGGGAATAAGGCTTACGTAGCGTAATACTAGGGTTAGTGGAATAGGTAGGCCTTGTCTGGCTGGCTCTATACATCCACGTTACCAGGTCCCTCGGATTTGCCCACTATTTCAATGCATGCTTTCGTGTGTCTGGGAAATCCGCTGTAGCGCTGTCAGCTGAGTGACTGTCATCGCCCTTCCTGTGCCGGACCATACTTGACAAAATCAGTTGGTCCGCCATTCTCTTACTTAGATCTAGTTTAGTAGTACTACTGATAGTTCGTACTGTGGGTACAAGTTTACAAGTAGTGAAGAGAGATTGACCTGCCTTTGGGAATGGAAGCCGCTGTATTTTATAGTAGTGATGCTTTTCTTGGAGGCTTGGATGAAGTGGAAGCGGTAAGTAAAGTCAAAAGTTCACAATCAGTTTTTTGAAGTAAAGTTAAAGCTTAGCAAAAAAAAAAGTGAGGCTTGACTTAACTACTTCTCTGTGGCAATTAAATGAATGAAAAGTTAACGACTGCTTGACAATCACACATTAATCTGCAGGGCAATGCTTTGAGCTAAAATTTAAGTTTGTACTTAGTAAATCTCTTTGCGTTTTCAATAATGTAAATGAGTTGTTTAGATTATATAGATTGTGGATTTTAGCGGAGAGTGTTTCATTTTGCTTTTTCACTGGATAGTTGGTAGATAGTAGATAGAGATGATTGGATTGCCTGGTGTTCAAGCGAAATACATACGGTACTCTCTCATTTTAATGTAGGAAGGAAGGATGCAAGGCTAGGTCAATAGATTAAATTTTTGTCTACAAATGCCAAAAATACTAATATTCAATGAATCTTAAACTAACACACACAAACACCTAGGTTGCCGGCGTCAATAGTGGAAACATTTTATCTGTAGTTTTTGTGCGGTGTCAACGTAGTAAACGTAGTCTGCTGCTAGTTAGTGCGCAGTAACCGGAAGTAGTCACCTGTAGTCCTTTCCTTCGTATATCTTCGACATTGAACTAACTTCATTTGACCAGTAAAACAAAAAAACACTTAATTTGAGCAATGACTTGGCATACGAATACGAAGCAAGCTCTGATCTTCTCTTTCAGACTCTTACATATGCGGATAAGCAGAATTAACTTGAAAATTCACCTTTGATAATGAATAGTGAATAGGGTATAATTTAGATCTTTAGATGATAAGATGATGATGATTTATATATCATATGCTGTGCTGATATTGAAATTGGAAATTGGAGATAAATACAATTGCCATTGCCTTTTATATACTTAAAACTTAACTTACTACCAAGCATGGTATAAATATCAAATATGTATCGCATCCAAAATTCAATGTGTAACGTGTCTAACTTTTGTTAATTTTTGTCTTCTAGTTCGCTGGTCTAGACTTAAATCAAGGTGGGATCGCCCATCAAGGAGGTAACCGCTATGTGCCTCCTCACATGAGAAATGGATGTGTTAATGGCGGAGGCGGTGACTCCGGTGTTGGATTCATCGATCATCAAGGATTTGCGTATCAACAACCACCCCCGCCACAGCAACAAGCTTATGTTGCTCAACAAGCTTACATGGCTCCCCCACCGGGGCCACCGCCCCAAAGGGGAGGAATAGCTCGCCGTGGAGACTCTGGCAACATGGGCGGCCGAATCTATACAAATTCAGGACAGCGTGGTGGATACAGCAATGGATACGCTGAACAGGACCCAAGTGCATCTTGGAATTCATACAATGCTGGTCGTGGTGGTGGTGGTGGTGGCCGCGGTGGAATGGTCGGTCGAGGAGGCCAGTCTTATCAAAATGGAAATGGAAATATGGGGAATTCTGGATGGAGCAACGGTTATAATAATCCCCAGCCCTTGCAAGCACGAAACAATCGATGGCAGGAGGACCCTCCTTCCAGTAATAGTTACAGTCGTGGAGGATCGCGAGGTGGAAGCTACAGTTATGCCGGATACAACAGCACTAATGGGATGGCATACTCTGGAAATGCGGATGACTGGAAAACTCAATTGCCCAAGGATGATGTAAGGATTTACACTTGCTTATGTAAATTTAATTTAGCAAAAATTTTTAAATTGGCTAGAAATTTAAAATTGAAATGGTATTAGACGTTCGTATTATGATTTTGAAACAGGAATCTTTCACGATTTTAGTAATTTTTCGTAAAATACATTGGGCTGGCGATGCCAATGGGTTAAAAGCCTTCACAAATAAAAATGAGGTTTAGAATTAATTATCCAACCGAGCAACTTTCATCAGGCAGAATATGACTTCATTCATTCCAATACTAAATTTGTGTTTTCTATTTACTTTAGCGCTTGGAGCACGAACTTTTTGCTACTGGAAACACTGGCATCAATTTTGACAAGTACGAGGATATTCCGGTTGAAGCCACAGGCGATAACTGTCCTGGAAATATTAATTCAGTACGGACATTTTCTTTGATTTTATTACAAGTTACGATCTTTCTATTTCAAATAACTTATTTGGATGTTCTTTAATAGTTTGACGAGCTCAACATGACGGAAATCGTTAAGAGCAACATTGCGCTTGCTCGATATACTCGACCTACGCCAGTTCAGGTAGCTAAATACATTCCTACTTTATTTAAGTGTTTGTAATTGAACAGCGCATAACACTAATATATGTGAACCCCGACATGTAGAAATATGCGATCCCAATCATCATGAACGGGCGTGATGTTATGGCTTGTGCACAAACCGGCTCTGGAAAAACCGCTGCTTTCTTGGTCCCAATTTTGAATAGCGTTTTCAATCGTGGAGCAGATCTTTTCAACTTCAAGGTAATGCTGATTCAAACTATTGAAGTAGTTAAGCAGTCTGATCTGAGACTGGAATTGACCATCGCTGCATTGTACAATTAACATTCAATTCACATTAACAACTCTTCAATATGTTTATAGCCTTCCGGATATACTCGTCGTGCTAAGCAATTTCCCGTTGCCCTTGTTCTAGCGCCTACACGAGAGCTGGCAACTCAGATTTATATCGAAGCTCGCAAATTCGCCTACAGATCGCGTGTTCGTCCTTGTGTCGTTTATGGAGGAGCACCTGTAATTTACATTTTGAATCTATTCTGTTGTTTTATTGTTGTGAATTAATGAATTAGCTGATTAACAATTCTGAAATTTACAGATTGACGAGCAACTTCGAGACTTGGATCGTGGATGTCACTTGTTGGTTGCAACTCCAGGACGATTGACAGACATGCTTAAACGTGAACGCGTGGGCTTAGACAATTGTCGATTTTTAGTCTTGGATGAGGCCGATCGTATGTTGGATATGGGATTTGAACCTCAAATCCGTGAAATCGTAGAGCAGAGTACAATGCCGAAAACTGGCGAACGTCAAACACTTATGTTCTCAGCTACTTTCCCTAAGGAAATTCAAATCCTGGCAAGGGATTTTCTGGAGAACTACATTTTCTTGGCAGTTGGACGAGTAGGTTCAACTTCAGAAAATATCACGCAAAAAGTATTGTGGGTCGAAGAACTCGATAAGCGTGGATATTTATTAGATCTTTTAAGTGCAAATGGTAAGCTTGTTGTGTACTTTGTATGCTGTTATTACTAACCTTATATTCACGGTCAATTTGGCTTTTCAGCAACATTTGATGGGGAAAACTTGGTCTTGGTTTTTGTTGAAACGAAGCGTGGAGTTGACCAATTAACTGACTTTCTTCACGCCGAAGGATATCCAGCTACTTCAATTCACGGAGACCGAACACAACGTGACCGCGAAGAGGCTTTAAAATACTTTCGTTCAGGAAAAACTCCCATTCTTGTTGCTACAGCCGTAAGTATATTATTTTACGTCAGTTCGCAGGACATGAGCTTGGCCTCATATTTCGTAAAATATGATGCTTTTTACACTTGAAATCCGAGCACTTCTGAGGATAAACTCAATAACTGATTGAACTGATATATCCAATCGAGCACTTTATTTTCTGTTTTGTTGGTGCCTGACATAGTGGTTTCACCTTATTAGGTTGCTGCTCGTGGATTGGACATTCCGAACATTAAGCACGTTATTAACTTTGACTTGCCTTCGGACATTGAAGAATACGTCCACAGAATCGGACGTACAGGACGAATGGGAAATTTGGGGCTGGCAACGTCCTTCTTCAATGAGAAGAACCGAAATTTAGTTCGGGACTTAGTTGAGATTGTTTTAGAAACAAAGCAGGAAATGCCAACTTTCTTGGAAATGATGAACAACGAACAGCGTTCTTCGTACCCGTCGTCACATAGCCGTCGTGGAGGATCTGGTTCTGGGGCCAAGCGCTTTGGTGGCGGTGGAGGAAGTTCTTTCGCTTCCCGAGATTACCGTCAGCAGAGCCGACCTGGCCCAATGCAAGCAGGCAACCGTGGATTCAATGGATATGCTCCTCGTAAGCTTTCATTCAACAGTGAAAAATACGTTTTATAAAATACATATTTATGTGAATTCTTCAAATTTTTAGAACCAGCGTACGGCAGCGTATACTCATCTGGTGGATATGGTGGGTCCTACACCAATGCACCCGCCACTACTAGCGATCAATGGTGGGATTAACATCTCTTAGGCAAAATTAGTTGTTAATAGTCCAAAAATTACATCTACATCTTTGATGATAACTGAATTCATTTGACATTCGACATTTTTCTTGTTGGTTTTCAAACTTCAAAATTAGTTGCCCCAAAATAATCCTAACGTCTAGTGTGGGTGACCAACACGACTTGGCTCTGGTATGTATTGAATATTAATTTAATCCCTATTAGTTAGTATATTCGTAGAACTCTAGGGAGATCTTTGTGTAGTCTGGTAGGGTTCTTCCAAAATTGTTTGTGAAATGAGCTTCTTTTCTCATTATTTCATAAGGGAAGAATTTCATTTTTGTGGTCGGTGTCGTTCAAGAATAGCGTATTAAGCAAATATCGAATCCTACTGTAGGTTGGACTTGATTAATTCGGTCCGATTCTTCTCTTAATTAGAACTTAAGGTTTGGGAAAGTTTGGAAACAGTTTGAGCACTGTTTTTCAACTAACTCAACATTGCTGCTGGTGTCTTACAGGAGTGTACGACTACCATCTATTCTAAGTTAATTATACTAAAAATAATGTTAAGCTTAGGGCGTTAGCCACGAGGAGACGACATATAATAGTAAGATTCCTTTAACGCGAGTGCAATTTAACCATTCATTATAGTTCTCTTGAAAGTTTTGCCGTCCCAAAGTTCAAGGAACCGTTCTACTCTGTTCCTTTCTTTTACGTGTGAGAGATCTCACACAAATGCACAGATTTGAACAAAATCAATCTCTTGTGAATGACTATTTACAATTAACGCCTGAATTGCCTATTGAGTATTGGTACACTGGAAAGGGTTGATTTGCCAATTAGATAAAAAATGTTTGCGAGATCAACACAACTTAACGAATAACGAACCATTGACGGGGGAGAGATTCATGCATACTTACCTTCACGATAGCCAAGATGAGCGGATCTGATTTTTTTTACCTGTTTAGTCTCCCAATTATTATAGCTCCTGGTAATTATGGTGCTTTTTTGTTGAATCTTGTTAATTTTTAGTTTTTGTTTTTGCTGCTTTGGTGCGAGCAAGTTGTTTGGAAATGCAGAGAGAGAAGTCTCTATCTATGTTTGACAATGACATAGATGAGAGAGAAAGAGAGTGGAGAGAATTAAAGACGCGAAAATGTCTTTTTTGAAACAAGCAGTCCTCTGACAAGGGGTCATTTTGAATTGCACAATGTCCAAAAAAGGGGGAATAATGCAATTAATACAATTCCGCCCACCGGTTTTTGAGAAAAAGAGTTATCCTAGTACTACGAGTATTATTTGTGATATCTCATTATAAATTATAAGATGATGCTAGAAATTTTTTACATGTTTTGATGGCTGAGATGGAGGACCACAAAAGTGTTCTTCAACAAACTAAACTACTGCCATGAAAAACTTAAGTAACGCAACGTTCAAGTTTTGTGTGACAAGAAACCCTGGAAAAGGGGGACTGATTCTCTGTGATTCTCTCTGCATTTATTAAACTAAAATTTAGATACTTACAGAAAAGGTTGCGCTTTCCTAATCGGAGCCATGTGGGAAAGATCCACTGGAGGTTTAATATTAAAATCTTAGGTACTACGTATTTAGCTAAACAAATTCTACGGTTCAGATCAGAGTCAGACAGTTCTGTCAGCTGAATGCTAAAGCTCCTTGTTTTGTCAGATGTAATTCCATTTTTTTAAACAAAATTTTAGTCCTTTAGATAGAAATTGATTGCATATGTTGCTGACGCAAGAAGCCCTCATCCAAAGATAAATTGGGCAAGGAGTATTACTAGTGATTACAAGCACCAGACTCGGTGTGATCACCAATTTAAATGATCAGTTAGTGAGGGGCTTTAAATGTTTAACAAAGTTATTATAAAATAGCATGTTTTGGGAATCTGTGATTTTTGATGCTTGAAGAATGGGCTCAACCAACAAGAATTTGGGTGGGTGAGCAATGATCATCCTTCTTGTTTTTGGGTGAATATAAAAGAGATCTCGTACAAGGCAAGCTTATAACGTAGCATAAATTGAAAGAAAGTCAGTCAATGGAAGGTGAAATCGGATAAGAAGGAATGAAAGGGTTGGGTTCGTCCGGCAGGATCGGTCCCCAAATGTACTCGACCAAACTTGTGTCTCGTAATTAACACTTCATATTTATTTTCAAAAAATTTCGTGATAATTTTTTTTTCAAAATTGAAATGGTCAGTTTGTTCCACGAAGAAAGTTAAGACAGTTTCACAATAAAAAAGACGAGTTCCAAGCCAGACCCTATTTATGTTAGTTGGCCCTTTTGTATTGTACTAGTAAACAAAACCAGTGGTTCAAAAGGCAATCATTATATTAAGTACGCACAGAATACCACATAAACATTCATAATGGCAATTGAATGGGATGGCAAATTACTCTCGAGTTTCTAATTGGCTTCTATCTTTATTGTATATTATTTACTCCTTTATAAAATAAAAATCGTCGTACTCAACGTCTTTGTGGAACCAAGATAATTTATAAATTGTAATGCGTATTCCGCAATCTTGTAATCGATTGGATTCATTCGTAATGTGGAATTAACAATAATAAATTGTCGACCATTTCTTGGTTGTGTGAAAATTTGTTGGTGTGCACTTCATGAAAGTTTATTTTTATTCCAACAACAGATTCATAAAATACAATATTCTCACCTACAGTAAGCCCAGAACAACAATACACAGCTTTGCTAGCTAGGAAAATATAGACGGTAAACTGGTTGAAATGCGAATCCCGTGCAATGATTTGATTTCCTCTTTGAGAGCCTTTTAGTTGGAAACATCAGAGGAATTATAATGTGATCATTTTAATCAAAGTGTCGTTAAGATTTAAAAAAACTACCTCATTGACGAGTTGGTGCTGCTTAACAATAGATAAGCCTTTAAATTTCATGTCCTCAAGGTGTACTTCGTACATAGCACCACAACCTCCTATGAGCCAAGAAACATTAATAATCGAAAATGCAAAAGTTAGCATAGCATGTAAATTGTCACACTTAATACCTGAAACATCTACAATGTTAATATTGACAGCTTCTGGAAAATTACTCTTCAATTTCTGACGTATTTGCTCTTCGCCGAATTTGGACTTCTCAGCATCATCCGAAGGGGATTTTGTTGCCAGCAGTACCCTGCTACTAGTGAAAACATTTCTAAACAGTGTTGCCTCGTGCCGGCAATGTTTTATCTGGCTGAATAGTAATCCGGCCAAAGACATGATGACTGATGACTCAACGCTGCGCTATGTTATGACTGTGGTCCAACTCTAGAAGGAGAACAAACAAGTTTTTTTAAAATAACAGTCCACTTAAGATAAATTATTTTTGAGAGTTTAGAAAGGAACAGGGCGGTTGCCAGTTTTGGGGTTCTCGGTTTTCAGAAATGGGCATTAGCAGTATAAATAAAAACCCCGAATGATCCAACAATAAATAGTTTTAACTAGCGTTTTAACTCTGTGACCGTGACCTTATAAAGGTAAACTTTGACTGCGTTGTGCACAATAAAATATCGGCGTCTTAATACGTTTTGGACTGATTTAGAGTTGAATAACCCGAACATGCACATGTAGCATAATTTGCCCATCTCTAATGTTTTTACAATTATTTACACATAAGCCAACTAACATCAACAAAAAGAGCGGATTCAACTGGCAGTCTTCACAAAGCACATTGCTACAAAAAATGAGTAAGCAAACTACACGCAATCAATGTATGTAGTGTAAATATAATGGGCGTTTATGAAAGAAGATGAGTCCTTTCTCGTTTCTCCTGCAGACACAAAACGGCTAAATAGACAAGGAAGCGTAAAACTTATATATAAAGCTTTCAATTAGATGAGACAAACTGACTAGACTAAGTAAATTGTCTAGTCAAGAAGACCGCAGCAAGAGTTTATAATTAACTAAACTAATTACTAAATTTCAATAACAAAGCGAAACAAGAAAGTGGATTACTTTCACTAAACAAATATATAATTCGTCCCAGTCAAGAAAAAATGGTTATGTAATGTACTACGTTAGATTGAATTCAGTTACCGAATTATTGTTGTAAAATGTGGTTGTGTGCTGCGAATCCGGTCGTCTGAATTTAAACATTTTTAATCATTGAGCAGAAGAGCTCAGCCAGGAATGCCGATGATAGGGTAGAGGTTTTGGTACAAGCAAAAAAGTGGGACTCAAATTCCCTTCCATAAAAATGACACGAATCATCCCTGATCGCAATGACGAAGATTTTAGTGAAAGTGAAATTCCTCACCAGCCAATCCTGGACACGTTTTCCTCGGACAGTGACAATGAAGAGGTTGTAGACCCTGGCTTCCTGATCTCTTCGACTGTCGTTGAAGATGAAACAAATCCAAATGGAATCGGATGGTTTGGGGCGTCTATGCTAATCGTTAATGCAGCACTTGGTGCAGGACTACTAAATTTCCCTCAAGCTTTTCACCAGGCTGGAGGTGTCCTTATCGCTACCGTTGTTCAATTTGTAAGTTGGAAAATTTGAATTTAATATTAGTTACGACGAAATTGAGTGGGGAGGGGGGCCGACGACATACGACATTGCGATAAAAGGGTTCAGGATTTTTGAAAAGCTGCGCGGGAGAGTGAGAATTATTTCAGTATTTCACAAGTAGATTCGGCTTATCGGCTTCGCCTCTTCGAAATTAACTTTTTGATATGATATGACATTCCTATGTGATCTGAACTCGACATCCGATTTGAATGCTATTTCTGTTGGGAAAAACAGAATCCTATCCCATCTCGATTTGTATTTATTACGCTTACCTAGTTGGTTTTTTGATTAATAATTACATTAAATTTAATTGATTTTTTTGCCGGCAGTCATTGATGGTGTTCATCGTTCCAGCCCTGATTATTTTGGCATATTGCTCAGATTTTAACCGAGTGAAAACACTTCAAGAAGTTCTCTTCTCAACATGGGGGAAGTTCGGCCTGCAAATAACATCTGTTTGCATTGCGATTTACTGTTTTGGAACCTGCATCACGTTCCTGATTATAATTGGAGATCAATTCGACAGGGGTAAGTTTTTGTTTGCAAACGATGTATTTGCTTTAGTCAAATTTGTATCGAATTCAAAAAATTTGAACTTTTGTTTTGATAGTTTTTGCATCCTTGAATGGGCCCACGTTTTGTCACACATGGTATATGAACAGGACTTGGACAATATTGATTACGTCAACTTGTTTTATACTTCCCTTATGTTTTCCAAAGAAAATAGATTTTTTGAGACATGCAAGGTAGATTAACACATTATCTAACCCACTTGTTTCTATCGTCTGTCAATATAATACTGTGGGTAAAATCACAATTTTCAGCTCTGTCGGAGTTGTGGCTGTCTTTTACGTTGTATTTCTTATTATTGCTCAATACTACAAAGGAAATTATGTGCCTGGACCAATTAAAACCAAGCCAGACAACTGGACAGACGTATTTCTTATAATTCCTGCAATTTGTTTCGGATATCAGGTAAAGTGTGCAAAGACATACACTACCGAAATTACAAGTTTAATTTATTCTCTTTGTATAGTGCCATGTGAGTGTAATCCCGATTTATTCTTGCATGAAGCCCAGAAATTTGGGATCCTTCATCAAAGCAATTACTCTTGCAATTATCATATGCGTTTTCACATATACAATTGCTGCAACTTATGGTTATTTGACGTTCGGCTCAAAAATCACTGCGGACGTTTTGGAATCCTACAATGCGAATGACCCAAGTGTTCTAATAGCTATCATAGCCATAGCAATTAAGACTTATACAACGTATCCCATCCTGCTCTTCTGCGGGAGGTGCTCCACCACTATTATTATTATCCTTCAGTTCCATTTTGGTATTGATTGGGAATTAAAAGCATATTTATAATATTGCTTACTCTGATTTAACAGAGAGGCAGTCAGCAATATCTGGATGGACTTGTGTTGCAGAACCCAACCTTCGGGTGACGATTTTTGGTTTGAAAGGTTTCGCCGAATTAGTATTGCTTCAGTGTGGTTTGGCCTGACTCTGTTGTTGGCAGTATTTTTGCCAAATATTGGAATCATCATCAAACTACTTGGAAGCCTGGCTGCAGTTTTTATATTCGTATTTCCAGGTTAGTATTACCTGACTTCTTTTTTCGACTTAGATATTTCGTTCAAAATTAAATTAATCTGACAACTTTTATGCAAGGAATGTGCCTTCTTAAAGTTTGCCTGGAAGCAGAGGACTCGGAGAATCAACTGTCCATTATTAACCCATCCAGAGGGAGCACCTTTTCGGCGTGGATCCTTCCTTCTTGTTCTGTGATATTTATTTCTATTGGAGCGTTTTTATTTGGTTCGGTTTTCACTCAAGCCATAATATTTGATTTTATCCAAGATAATGTTGCAGATATTCCTCTTTGTACACCACCCAAGGATAAATCTATATTTTACTTATTGACTTGAAGTGCTCATTTGTCATGTGGTGTCACAACTTAACTTATTACCTTGTGTTTTAGTTCAACGTGTAGGTTGAAACGTTGAAAACCTCCAATCTGTTGAATCTGTGATAGGCTTCGCTGCATTTTAAAATTATCAATAAAAAATTTTAAATTGTGGGACACGGACAGCTGTATTCAAAATTGTGTCCATAATTTCGATTTTTATACAGTCCTTTTCCTTCAAGTATTTGGACTGAAAATTCACTGGGATGCACAAACGTCGAATGCATCGTGTGCCAAATTTGTACGCCCAGGTTCCCTGCACTGATGTTTGCCAAAACTTAGCACATTTAATTTGTTTTTGCTATTCAAACCTTAAGTGTTTCATAATAAAGACGTCGTTGTCACCTTGCTTGGGGTATGGTGTGCGAGGGCCAAGTTTACTTTAGAAGTGCGGCAAGACTTGAATTATTTCCAAGTGTTCAACACCGCAAGAAGTTGAGTGTGAGTGCATATTGACTGTTTTGACTTCCAACTTCACTGGGGGTGTTTAATTTTGATTTGGTGGGTGGATAATTTGAATTTAAGTGTTCGGTAGTAGTGTATATGTCTTTACCATCAGTTCAAATTTAGTTCAAACAATTGTGAGGCAGCGGTTAAAGAATTAAGGCAGATTGACGATCTCCGTAAACAACAGTGACAATTGAATTGAAAGCAGCATTTAACTGGACAAAAGTGGAACGTAAGCTTAACTTAAGTACTATTTTTAAACCCAACAAAATTTTTTGGTTTGGTTTCTTGATTAGCGTGAAATTCCAATGCAGTCATACATACGAGTATGCTTATTGATTGCCTTATTATGGATGCACAAAGTAGTAATGTTTAGGTGTTATTTTGACTATTTGGTTTTTTATTACCACGTGGTCTCAATGATAAACCCCGGACATAGTTGTGACTAAGGAATTGCGACAAGCTTCAAAAACTGACATTTTGCTTCCCTTTGGCTTTGCACAAATGCAAGTGTTATTTATTTTGATTTTAGGATGTCGAATTCTTCTTTGGCCAAATATAAAGAACGAATTTCGCTCTATGAAGATCCAGACAATCCATTGGCGCCTTTAACTACAGCTCAAACCCAGTTTTTACTGGATTTAACCCATGGAGGCCTAGAACGCCCTTCCTCAATTGAGCACAAATTACCTCCTGCAAATAAAACAATAACTTTTTCAGAAAACATTCCTGGAGTTGACTGGAACAAATTTGAGTCCTTTAAGTCTAGACTGGAGGTAATGTCTTATCTCTTTTGGAATTGAATTGAGTGTGGCTTACAATCAAATTCAAATTTTTGTTACTTAGTTCAACAAATGGTTTACCGACGTCGAGAGGAAATTGGAAGATGAAAAAGACAATGATGTTCTTGCTTATATTAATTCTTTAAAGGATTGCAAAAAGCAGAGTGGTGAACTGCTGGATCAGGTTGTGGGTGCTCTCGACGAACTTAAAACTCTGCAGGATAATTACCATTTTGTTTCGAATAAAACGAATTCCTTACATAACAGCTGCCAACAGCTCATAGAAGAACAGGTAATGATTTCAAATACATCTGCAATATCTCTACCGGTTTGAGGAAATACCCGTTTTAATGTGTTAATAAATTTCTAGAATGCGCTGGAAGGCGTATCGAAGGAACTTGAAACCAACTTGAACCATTTTCTCCAATTAGAAACCATTGCATCGAAATTAAATTTAGCCTCTCTATTGGTAACGTCGGACGCATTCTTTGCACTATTGGACCAAATTGACACTTGCTTGTCGTTTATGGTGCACAATGTAAGTAAAAGTGTAACATGCCTAATGTTAGCAGCTCACATACTTAAATATTCTGTAAAGTTAAGATGTTCCTGATGCTTGCGCGACATTCTTTCTTGTAGAAAACTAACGACTGAACATATTAAATTTTAGCCCAGCTTTAAAGAATCCACTGTTTATGCTGCAAAATACAAGCACTGTCTTAACCGAGCTGTGTCACTTGTTAAAACTCACGTGAATCGTTCATTCCAAGAGATTGCGAGTCAAATCACGGCTTCGGTTCAAAACAAGACAGACTCAGAAGAATCCAGTGCTTTCCCTTTGATTTATGGGAAGTTCTCTGCTGGTGTGGCCAAACTAAAAAGACTCTTCTCTGAAATAGAAAAAAGAAGAAATGGTTGGCCGGAGTGAGTATTTGCTTCTACTCTTAAATTAAAATTATTAACATTGGAGATGGTCAAACTATGATTTGGGTATAAAACAGATATACGGAACTCTTTGCCGAGATCCAACAATCATACTTTAAGGAACGAGTGAATTTGCTTAGCGGGAGCGTTGCTGGTACTGTTGCAGAGCTAAACACGAAGGGCAAAAAGGGTGTTGACCTTTGCTCTACTGTACGGATCGGATGTTCATTCTGTATTCATCTGTGCCAGGATGAGTTTCGACTTTACGGAGACTTTTTTAGTTCCTCCTACACAACTTTATTTGAGTACGTTCAGATTTGGTACAATAGTTTTGGGAGGCCACCGTCAGACCCCACACAACCGTAGATCCACAGTTGTGCACACCCTTTGTTGAGACTCATTTGATTGTTGAATCTTTTAGTGAGTTCATGGAGAGTCTGTGCACCCCGCTGTATGACTCACTGCGACCGCTCATCATCAAGATTCAACATTTAGAAACACTGGCTGAACTTTGCACCATTTTCCGAGTTGAAATGTTAGAAGAGCAAACCACAACCAATCGTGAGTTCTTTTTCCCACGTAATTTCTATACGAGTTGTGAAGAAAATACATTGTCTTTATCATGTATTTGAGCGAGAGTCCATGGAGTGCCCATGAAAGATGATTCTCAGTAGGTGATTTCTCAGTGGCTGATTTGGGAACTTGGCAAAATTGCTTTCGTATTGACAGCTTCAGGGTCTTATTATGTTCTGACCAGTGTTACTTTCAAAGCAATTGTGATTAGGCTTACACATCCAGTTCACTCGCACTGCATTCAACATTGAATTCTATTGATTCACATTCGTAATGTTTTTTATTCTCGATTTTTCAAACGTAAAGCACTGGGACTGAACTCTTTTGTTCGGATTGTGGAACAATTATTGCAAGACACGCAGGAACGACTAGTCTACAGAGCCCACATTTACATCCTGACTGATATCCGCAACTACAACCCAGGACCAGGGGATTTAGCATACCCGGAAAAGTTACAGATGATGGAGGTTAGTTTATTTTTTTGAAACTAACTGTGCTGCCCGCGTTGTGGCAAGGGTTCTTCTATTGAACCGTAGGTTTTTTAGTGCCGGGCTAACGACTAAAATTATTAAACGGGACATAATTCACATACAGTAGTGGCCTGAGTCCTTAAGCATTATATTCTCGAATTAATTTAATTGCAATTACTTTTTATTGTAATTAGCAAATTGCCGAGACATTAGAACAGAATGCCGAGCTTCACAGGCCAATTGTTCGCTCCACGTCGCAAACTTCTCTTGTGTCACTGAGCTCTGTTACATCGCAAGAAGTTGCTGCAATTAATGCTGCAGCTGCCTTACAAATACCTCGTCCTCTCAAGTCAAGTAGTAAGAAACATTGTTGTTTTTCTAACTCTTTGTTTTCAAGTTCTTTTTGCACCGAAGTTTTTGTGACAGTAAGACTTTGTATTGCACTATTGCATTGTAACAATGTTTAGGTTCACCAGCCGATTTGCACGGAATGTGGTTCCCCAGTGTGCGACGTACATTGCTCTGCTTGTCAAAATTGTATCGGTGCTTGGACAAGGCTATTTTCCAAGGATTGTCGCAAGAAGCTCTTACCGCTTGTATTGCCAACGTTTCAGTATCAGCCCAAGCAATAGCGACGCGCAAGGTATTGCTCAATTTAATTTTCCTCTTTGTATATACTATGTATGTCGTATTAAGCGAATGAAATAATTAAGAATTAACTACAAGTGTTTTGTAACTTGTCTAATCGCGTTCATAACTATTACTGCCTTTTTTAGACGCTGGTTGACGGCCAATTGTTTGAAATTAAGCATTTGCTTATTCTGCGTGAGCAGATTGCGCCTTTTCAAGTAGACTTTTGGGTCAAGGAAATGAGTTTGGATTTTAGCCGAGTTAAACTTGCAGGTAATTTTAAATATCTTAACCTAGGAAAAAGTTACGTGCAGTCACTCAGTGAGTAATGCAGGAGGAAAAGCGGGGCTGAGTTACAACCCTACAAAACGGGCATTCCCATTCCCAGTATGATTGATGTACGTTGCTTCTTGTATTCCGTCTTGTATTAGGGACGATAGGACTAGGTATAGATTCGAATTTTCCTTTTTTGTTTTCAAGTTCCTTTCCTTTAGCCTTCGAACTTGGTGTGGTTTCAGTCAGGTTTTAGCGGAAATTTTCATTTTTAAAGCAATCAGTTGTTCATTAATTTGGTAAGTTTATGTGTCCAGCTCTTCTTGCTTTTTAGTTCTTCTAATTAAGTCTGTATTGTTTTCTAGCTCTGAGCCTTCTACAGAAGAAAAAGCAAATGTTTAGTCTAAGCAGTAACAACGCACTTTTAGAATTTATTGTTGATGGCACACCTCAGGTCAAGGAGTATTTTCTTGACTCCAAGAAAGAAGTGGACGCACATCTGAAAAGCACTTGTCTCTCCTTCGTTTCCCATTCAACACAAATACTGATCGGAGCATTGAAAGCCTTTCTAACAAAAGTAAGCGGGGTTAACACGTAGAATTGCAGTCTTACTAGTACACCTTGTGATTATTTGGATTTTTATTACGTCTATTTTTGTCAGGCGTTGAAAGTAATTGAAGCACAAAAGGAAAAGCCGGAAATTGTGTTATCTCAGCAATCATTTGCGTTACCAGACATATTAAGTCTACTTGTCCAAGAGACAATTGAAAGCCTGAAATCGAAATTACCATTTATCCATCGTAGTATGAAGCTTTATTTGTCAAATCGCGAAACGGAATTCATCTTGTTTCGTCCAGTCAAGGTAAGTTCTCAAATTACAAACATTGCACACGTGTTTGTGGCAGGTATTGCCACAAATGCAGTATCTTCAACTGTTTGATGTTGGATAATTTTTTTACATTCAATTAGTTTTGCACTTGCATGCATTTTGAGGATTATAAATTTAATAGGACATTGATTTAATTTTACAGAACAATGTCCTGAATGGGTTCCTGCAACTTGAAAACATTGTGCTTGTACACTATGCAGAGACTGGTGTTGTTTGTCCAACTCAAGATAACATCAATGCCCTTATCTCTTCAGTCATGATTCAGTCCTAAAGAATATAAAAATGATTACATTATAAGAATGGTTTTTATTTTATCTAAGAATAATATCAATTTTTAAAACAGTCTACCGCTGAGAGAACTATGCCTTCCTCTGACACAGTCTCGACTCACGCGGCAGGTGCTGGAAACTGTGATGAATTTATAGTTTTAAAATAATAAAAAGTGAGCGTTACTGGAATGGGAAAAATTTGAGGATGCTTTTTCATTTGGTTGAGTATTTGTGGGATTAACCAGAAAAGATACATTGGTTTGTAAATCAAAGGGTTAGAGACGAGAAAGATGACCGGTAGGTGGTCCCTTTTTGGTCAGACCCCTCATACCATGTGGTCTGTTTTCCGTGAGTTAGTAGAAAAATTACATGTTAAGTGCATTGAGGCGTGCTTGTCTCAAAGGGATACCCGGATAAGATGGGGCAGGCATAAAATACCGGGTCGTAAATTAGTCGCAAGGACCTTAAGGGTCGCACTCGACCTTATTAAAAGGTCACGGAGCTACCCGTGACTTCCCACTGTGTGTAGGTTTATCACTTATTATTCCTAACAAATGGAAATGTAGGCAAATCCTTTGAGTCGTTTTTTTTTTCTTTCGTAATATCGTAAAGTGAACACGAGTGTTCTTGACGCATACTCCCCTCTGCTTGAATCCTTCGGTCAGTTTATTAAAATTATTACTTTCGGAGTAATATCTCCAAACCATGCATGCCTTGAGTCGAGTCCTTGAAGGGACAGGGTACTTCGGGCACAGCGAGAAGCTTTTTGATGGTAAAAAGTTGAGAGAATCGATGTTGTGCATTTAAATGCCTCTACGTGCTCATAGTTTCTTTGATTCCAGTATCCCGTACCGTACGAGGGAATACTATAGTCAAGTGAGTTATTTTACGAGGAGTCGACGGATTCCAAACTTTCCAGTCGGCCTACCGCTAGCATTTGACCTCGGGTCAGAGTCCTTAGTGTCTTGTAGTTTCAAATCCGTCATCAGCAACCAAACCATGTAAAATTGATGTGCTTGGCGGCTCACTCCGTTAACATTATTATCCGTGAAGGTCGCTCGAATTTATTTTGCCCTTGTCGAAATTTTTGACGTTAAGAAATGTAAATTTAAAAAAAATAATAATAGGTAGGACATATTGAGTTAGTATAGTCCATAGCGGTGAACACTTAAAACGCCTTTTGAAAGACAAGTTTGAGAAAAGGAAAGGGTACTTTATTTGTTTTAATGAAAAACATTGCATTTGGAAATTTTTTCCATTAAGAACTAGAATTTAATTTAGCGCAAACGGGATTACAATAGTTAATTTTTTTGTTGAAATATGAAATACAAGTGAGCCTTGATTTGTAGCACCAACGCACCATACCACCGCACCGCACCATCGCGCATTCTCTTCAGTACTTACCCAGCTGTGCACAGATTAAATTATCATAGTATGCAACCAAAGAGCTATAATCTAAATTTGTAGCGCTAGCACAGGGGTGATTTCACTTGTTAATTCTGAATAGATTCAATTCATTTTACAGTCACACATTGCAATATTCAAAATTACTTTGAGTTTCGGGTCTGGCGTGTCTTTGGATCAGCGTAAAATTCTGCAATTCCCTTCCAAGTACTTCCGACTAGGAATTAGAAAGTCTCCGATTTGCAGCGGCAGTCTAGCCAAGCCATTTCAAATACAGGGTGTTTTTTTTTGTTTGATCCGATTACAAAAATTCATAACTTTATTTCTAATAACCCAATTTTAACAAGGAATATCTTATTTTAATCGCAATCGCATGGATTTTTTCATGATAAATTAACATTGTCAAGATTTCACCAAGTTTGCTCAATATATCACCAATTTTTGATTTTGCACTTTTTAAGCCTAGCAACGATATTTGCTATCACTTTTTTCAGAAATTCTTGGCTAATTCCTTGAATTTGCTGGTCAATATGGTGTTTGAACTCCTCCC